>CM077157.1:46690100-46776109 GCA_039583875.1 Platanthera guangdongensis | reverse complement strand
TTGCAGCCGCACAGACTGCCGAGATCGCGCGGCTTGCGGGGATAGATCTTGGCGAATAGTACCTTCTCACGGTCTAGCTTAGCAGCTTCCTTGGGGAGTTAACCATGCAGTCAGTTATTGAGCTAACCATGGACTGCACAACCTATATTATGAGACTGCGGAGACCGACAGACCGCCGATTGATGCAGTTTGGTTCATGTTATGTGGATGCTTAAGTTCACGCGGACTGAAGTTGTTGTACACATAGCTGTACATGCTGATGATGTTAATCACGCGCGGTCGGGTGTTATCAGTCCGCATGTTGGGCGAACTGGTGCTATTAGTTGTCACATCTCTAGTGGTTACTCTATCCCCCTAGGCGGTGATGGTAACTGCTTGCCCGTCGATAAATAGGGGTACTGGCCTCGTCATAAATGTTGGAACCTATGGTTTGCATCTCTTTAGTTTGACAATATCAAATCTCGGGTTGTATTTAATCATACGTGTGTTGGGTATAGTGTACAGGTTTACAGGTGCAAAAGAATAAAAAAATCAATCTCTGCAATCTACCGCTGAGTGCTAGCGATACCACCTGAGCTAGTTTAGATTTAATTCTATACGAGCTCTCAGTGACTTACCACGTGGCGATAGCTTCGTACCGCGCCACAGTAGCGCAAAAATGGAAAATATTTTATTTTTATATTTTCCAAATCTGTTGGACAGCTGCCACCTTCACACGCCATCGCTCTACCGTCGGGCTCTAGCTCTACCACCAGTGGTAGCTTATTTTTCAAATACGTATAAAAACACGAGTTTCTTTTCCTGAAGACAAGACTAAGGAGAATAATTCATTCTAGGGTTCGGCCTCCATCTGGAGAAGGATGAACTTTCATCTCCATTGATGGAAAATATTATTTCCTCCTCCCGCTCGTGATTGAAGAACTCCGACGAATGTAATCTTCAACGACCTTTTGTGGTTGATTGATTGCAAAGAGAACGATATTCAAGAGCATCGATCGCGCACCATTCCTCAGAGGAGTTTTACATTTGAGGGAGAAATAATTTTTAAATGCTTTGTATTTTACCATGCATTTTGTTTATTGTCAAGTTATTTTATGTGAGGAAAATTGACCAGGGGGTTGTTGGAATCCGTGAAGGGTTTCATGAGAAATCGTCCTTTTGAGGGACATCTAGATCGGGGGATCTAGTGGGGATCTAAGACCCTTCCAAGTAGGAAGGTGAAGAGCCGACTCAAAGATCTTTCCGGAGGGGAGGGAGAGAGCCTACCGGTCTGGGTAGAGGGTCGGTATAGAAATAAAAAGCGAAGTTTGTATTTCATCAACTCCGATCTCCGGCGTCATGAAGATCAAGTTGTTTTTTATTGTAAACCACCTTCAATATTCTTGAATAAAATTATTGTTCGTTTATTTTTTTCACAATTTTGTGGTTTTATGTTATTAGATCTCTGAAGGTTGTGTGAGCTTCTATAAGTCAAAGTTTTACGAAGAAAAATAACTTTTGTAACCTATCGTCGAGCGCTAACAAGCTAATGCCTCACGGTAGCCTCCAAAATAGTTTCCCTTTGTAAAACTACTTTTATTTTTTTTGAATTAATCTGGAAATCTTATTCACCCTCCTCTAAGGTTGGTCACCTGATCCAACAATAAATAACAGGATGTGTAAGAAATATAGCTTGAGTTAAATTCGGCGGTTACGTTTTTCTAACCGCGCGACAAGGAAAAGTGACCGATTTATTGTACCGCTTGCAGATTGTGCGGCTAGCACTTGGCAGCCAGAAAACTGGTTTTAAAGGCAGTGTGGATAGCTAGTAGCAGTCGGCGACGGTTAGCAACAGGTCGCCGGTTTGGTGACTAGACAGTCTTCTTCCTTGGTATTTTCCCAACTTGGAAAAGTCAGTTTGCCTTTGGTGGGCTGAGTAGCAGTTCAAATCAGTTGTTCGCTCAACTCAATGGTTAGGAGACCATGGCGGTTCGGCGACCAGGAGTTGTTATTAGGCGGCAGATCAGTTTTAGTTCAGACTGTTTGCGGTGACTTTTGCGATCAAGTGAGCTCGCGGTCAGGTGACCGGGACGTGCGGACAGAGCTTTCTCTTCAGCAGGCAATAAGGTTGTTCGCAGCTAAATGTGTGGTCTGACAGTTCAGTAGTCTGGTGACATGAGCTGTTCACGCGGCCTCAGCGGATTAGTGGCTTGAGAGGTTATGAAGTTCTATTTGCTAGTTTTGCTCTTGTTATTTTTTGTGGTTCCATCAGGTGCATTGTGAAATCATGTCTCGCATTGTAAAGAAGACTGTAATTAATTTCATTGTGGCTCTTGTTTTTCTATTTGCTACTGGTTTATTTGGCATGGCTAGTTGAGTGTTCCTGCGACCTTCCCTCTTTCACAAAATTTACATTAACCAATAGTAAAGGAGAAAAAGAGAAAACACCTTTATTTTATTCATTGATTTGCAAGACGAGACATACACACACGAGACATGATTTCGCATTGCACCTGATGAAGATAAAAAATAGACAAGTATAAAATTGGCGAATTGAAAAACATAAGCCGCCAAGCCGACTGTTCAGACTTCAGGTCGCTTGACCACAATAATTGTCAATCCGCAGATGTCAAAATGCACAGAACCTGTCAACCCGCAAGGGTATTCACGAACAAATACTTGGACTTACTAGAGAACAAACCACACAAGTCACGTGAATAGAGAACCATGTGGCGCGACCTGATCTTTAACTGCCTGCCTGAGAACTTAAAACTGCTCCCAAGGAAGAAAACTGCTCCAGTCGCACAACCCACGACTTAGCTGCTTAACTACCAATTGATGCCCGTTGTACCAAACCCAGACTCCACTGACAAAATACCAGTACTAGTCGCCTAGTGCTAGATGCACAGTTCACAACCACAACTTTGCAGATACCACTTCTAGTTGTTGTGCGGTAAGACAAACTTAGACCTCAAGCAACAACTCCAAAAGTTCTCATTCCAGAGTTAATTACACATGAGGGTGTCAGGAGCCCTATTTATAGGTGAAGGGGGAGAGTATAACCACCACCGTAGATGATAGGGACATCGTAAACAGAAGAGAGGTTAGCATCATCAAATCACACAACTAAGCAGACTGTTAAAAGATCAGACCGCGCAATCTCGCGGTTTGACAAAGTACAAGATGCTCGGTCTCCGCAATTAGACTATTTAAACCGCGCAACTTTACACTTCAACATTTTCAACACTCCCCCCTTGAAATGGGAAGTGGGAATTAGGCCAACCAATCCCCGCAACCGCTCAAATGGTCCCTTTGACAATGGCTTTGTGAAGTTGACCCTGACATTATCTTTGCTCTGCACAAACTCTACCATTAGAGATCCCTACAACACCTTCTTGTAAATAAAGTGATGCTCGATCTTAATGTCCTTCGTCCGTGCATGACATACTGTATTAATAACAAGTTTCAGAGCACTCACGTTATCACCATGAAGCAGAGTATGACCTCGCACTTACTCATGGATATCCTCTACCAATCTACGTAGCCAGATGGCCTCCTGGGATGCCAAGGACGATGCCTTGTTCTCTACCTCAGTAGTGGAAATAAGCATGAAATCCTGCCTTTTGCTGCACCACAATACTTCTGTAGATCTGCGCATAAAAATATATCCGGATGTCAACTTTTGATCATATGTATCTCCACCATAATCAACAATTTTGAACCCATGCAAGTCATCAAAGCTCGTGTTCTTCATATAAAAGAGCCCCATATTTGAGGTAGACTTAATGTACTTCAAAATCTCCTTCGCAGCCATGAAATGAAGCTTCACGGGCTCCTGCATATACTGACTTACTCGACCAACAACATAAGCAATATCCGTCCTTGTTATCGTCAAGTATATCAAGTTCCCGACTAGAGCCCAAAAGACTAAGAGATTTGGAAGAACCTTTCTTTCATCTCACCGAAGCTTTATCCCGACTTCAAGTGAAGTAGAACTGCTATTTCCCTCCCTCATGCCAAACTGCTTCGTGATCCGCTCCGCATATCCTTTCTGGGAGATGAGCACACCTCGTTTTTTCCTCTTTATTTCAAGACCAAGGAAATTGTGTAGTTCACTGAGATCCTTCATCTCAAATAGAATAGATAGCTCTTCCCTCAGCTTTGCTACCTCTTCGTATGAGTTCCCCATCACGATCATATCTTCGACGTATAGCAACACCAAGACTCGAAGCTCCCCCTCTTCGCGATGAACAGACTTGAGTCTGAGTCGGATTCAAAATACTTGTGAAACTGTAGACACTCTGCAACCTTCCCATACCAGGCTCGATGTGTCTGCTTCAAGCCATAGTGGGTCTTTTTGAGCTTGCAGACATGTCCTGGATGAACTTCAAAAACATAACCTGGTAGTTATACCATGAATATATCTTTGCCAATTTTCCAGTAAAGAAATGCATTCTTCATATCAAGCTGCCAAATATTCCATCCTCGGCAAGCTACCAAGACAATCATCATTCGAACTGAAGTCATATTGGCCACTTGACTAAATGTATCCTCGTAGTCATCTCCATACTGCTACGAGAACTCTCTATTTATAAGGCGAGTCTTGTACCGCTCGATACTGCTGTTGAAACCGACCTCGGTCTCCTGTGGAGTTCGAACCTTGGGGAAGGGGTGGTCTCGCGCCTACTTCACTCCTGCAAGCAAAACAAAAAAGAAGACAAGGAAAGACCGACCCAAGGGCTCGGCGGGGAGGTCCCACCACACACCCGGAAGATCTCAGAGCGCTTTCCTTCCTTAGCCAAAGGTCGAGCTAAGGTACCCTCAGAAAGCACTTGAAAACTGGAGCAGGAAGGCACAGGAAGCATGCCTTCTGTTTATATTTTTGGAATCTGAACTGCCAATAACCAAATGAGCTGACCTGAAGTTACCAAAAAACCCTTGGCTGGGTCTGCCAACAGCCAAACTCCGCTGTTTTGAAGGGCTATAGGCAGACCAGCGGGGGCAAAATAGTAAAAAGTACCTGACACATCTGGGCGAGCTGGCGAGCTTGATCACCTCGGCAGGTCCTGCTCGCCTGCTGTTACCGAGTTCCTTTGCGATGGCGCGAGCTGGGACGAACGCCGACCTTTAGTCGATGAATGTCGAGCTCGGGCTCAGCTTCTCTACTGCCGAGCTCGCCTACTGCCTTCAGCCCGATCTGTCTGGTTCCTGGCGACCTCGCTCGCCGGACACGGGGTTGTACAACTGCTGTTTGCTTTGTTCTTCAACTTGTTAACCTATTTGCAAGTAACCAGAGTTATGTCATCTACCTTGTGTACAAGATCTTAAGTTTCAATCTTTATGATGGTGGTCATCTCCTCATCCATGACATCTTCCCACTCATTTACTCCAATGGTGTTCTCAAAGCACAATGGCTCCCGCTCATCCAGAGGTCCAATAAATAAACATGAGACCAAGCTCACCATGTGGCCATCTTTACACTGAGCCGAAGGTATGATGGTATGCTTCAACCTCCACAAGGCCAGACCACTCTCCACCACTTCCGTTGCTTCTTCTGCACCATCTCTCATGTTAGAAGTATTAGGAGCATCGCTCCCCTGCTTCCAGAACTTGAAGCATCTGACCTTGAGCCTGATGAAACTGAAGCTCCTGGAGACATAGGTAGCTCCACAGAAGATCTTCACCAGCTTCATTACCCTTGCCTTCTAACCTGCTCTGTTGTAACTCAATAATAGAGCTACCCAGATACTGTCATCTCATCGAATACCACATCCCTCGATACGTAAAACTTTTTCATTTCAGGAACCATGAATTTTCATCCCTTCTTTCGCTCGTCATAGCCGATGAAGATTCACCTCTTCACCTCATTATCTAGCTTTGTACTGAGAGAATCTGGGACATGCATGTAGCAGGTATAACCAAACACCTGAAGGTGTCCCACATCGGGCTTCTCCTTGAACATCAACTCATGTAAAGACTTCATATTATTGGGACTCAAGGACATCCGGTTGATGACATATACCCCACAGACCATTCCATCCATCCAAAAAGCTTTGGGAATGCCTTTGGTATGAAGCCAGCTTTTGCAAGTCTAAATTAAGTGATGGATCCTCCTCTCCACCACTCCATTTTGTTGTGGACTGTGAAAGATAGGGGTTAGATCTGATTTACTCTAGGGGGGGTGAATAGAGTATTTAAAACTTGTCAAAATTATTTAAGATTTTTATATCAGAGTAATGAATAATTGAAACCAATATTAACAGAAAGGTAAAACTGTCTAAGATGATCTAATCTAACACAACATAGAAATATGTCACAGCACAACTAGCCTATCACAGCCACAGTAAGAATAATAAGAAAAAGGGCAACCAGACAATAGAAGAAATTTTATAGTGGTTCGCCAACCTGGGTACATCAACTCTTCTACCACCCTGGTAGGAATCCACTAGCATGTTTTGATCAGGTGACTGCCACCTTTGAGCTTTTGATCAGGTGCCCAAAAACCAAAATAAACTTTTGAAGGGAGTTAATAAACCCTTTATACAGAAAGGGGGAGAGAGATTGATGGTGTCTTCTCTTTCTCAAACAACTGAGAAGGCAAGTGGATTGTTGTTGTCAAGGCTTCTCCAGAAATCACTTGAAGCCTTGCACAGGGTGTAGTAGGTCTTCAGCCTTGACTTGTAGTGACCCAGAAACTTCTGACTGATAGTGATTGTTGTCCTTGAAAGCTCCTGGAGTTGAAGTTGAAGAAGACTCTTGATTTTGTGTTTGTTGTTCTTCTTCTTCTTCAGAAAAATCAAGGTGAAAACAAAGTATTTTCTGCAAAGAGAATGTCTGAGAGATTTTTTGTATGTTCTCTGGTTTTAATATCTTCTTTCTTGTTACTATCTTGCTGTCGACTGGAATGAGAGAAATCTCTTTTATATTCTCTATCGAAATTCTCCTTTGAATTTTGAATTATCTGCATTGAATGCTGACAGCCTGGAGAATGAAAATTGGCTGGAGAATATTTGCATTGATGAGTTTCCCCAACTATCCCAATTAATTAAACAAGTAATTAACCTGATGAAGACCATAATTAATGCTTCCAGTAATGGCCATATTCAGAGAATATAAGATTTAATTATTTCAGGAAATCACTACTAAATAATATGAATAAAGGACAGAAAATAAGGAAAGTTCTAAGTCTGGAACTGCAACAGAAATCGTCGACCATAGAACAGATTTTGTCGACCTGAGAACCAAGTTGTCGAGCTGAGAAATCCTGTTCGTCGACCTAAGAAAACTTGTTCGTCAACCTGAGATCCAAGTTCGTTGAGTTGAGCACAGGGAACTGCATTCTGTGAATAACTTGCTAATTTTGTGCTCCAAGTTCGTTGAGCTGATAATCTATCTTCGTCGAGCTGAGTTCAGAGAAACATTTTCTAGAAAGAATGTGTTGAAGTTGAAATCCAGACTTCATCGACCTGAGCTCGAATATCGTCGAGCTCAACTCAAAGAATTAACTCTGAGTGCATCGATCAGCGATCGTCCACAGCATTTGTGAGCAGCAACTGCCAGCAACAATATATTCTGCTTCAGCAGTTAAAGTAGACACAAATGACTGTTTTTTGGAAAACCAAGACACTAATCTCAAACCAAGGAACTGGCATGTTCCTGAGGTAAGTTTTCTGTCTACTCTATATCCAACAAAGTCAGCATCTGAGTATCCAGTCAACTCAAACTCTAACTCAGTTGGATACCAGAGTCCTAGACTAGGACAACTCTTTATATATCTTAAAATTCTTTTTAAGAAAATAAGGTGTGATTCTATAGGGTTCACTTGGAACCTAGCATAAAGACATGTAGCAAACATTATTTCAGGTCTACTTGCTGTAAGATATAACAGAGACCCAACAATGGCCCTATATAATTTCTGATCAACAGGTTTCCCATGTTCATCAGATTCAATTATAGCATTTGTAGCCATAGGTGTTTTCTTGGCTGAGGCATCTGACATCCCAAACTTTTTGATAAGCTCCTTAACATACTTAGATTGGGATATAAAGATGCCATCAGGTAGCTGCTTTACTTGGAGACTAAGAAAGTAGGAGAGCTCACTCATGCTACTCATTTCAAACTTTGAATGCATGAGGTCAGAGAACCTCTTGCATATTTTGGAATCTGTAGATCCAAAAATAATGTCATCTACATAGATTTGTACTAATAAAATTTTACCCTTATGGTGTCTAGTGAATAATGTCCTATCTACTATGCCTCTAGAAAATTTATGCTCTAAAAGAAAGCTAGCTAAGGTTTCATACCAAGCTCTTGGAGCTTGCTTTAAAGCATAAAGAGCTTTATGCAATTTAAAAACATGAGAGGAATAAGTAGGAGAAAAAAACCTAGAGGTTGTTCAACATAAACCTCTTCTTTAAGTTCACCATTCAGGAATGCACTCTTGACATCCATTTGGTAAACCTTGAAATTCTTGTAGGCAGTATATGCAAGAAAGATTCTGATTGCTTCTAGTCTTTCAACATGGGCAAATGTCTAGTCATAGTCAATCCCTTCCTCTTATCTATAGCCTTGAGCAACTAGCCTTACCTTATTCTTATTCTGACACCTTGGGCATCAAGCTTGTTCCTGAATACCCATTTAGTTCCAATGACTGGGTAGTCTTTTCGCCTTGGAATTAAATCCCAAACTCTGCATCTCTCAAATTGGTTGAGCTCCTCTTGTATTGCAATAATCCAATGGGGCTCTTGCTCTGGATATTTAATGGATTGAGGCTCAATTTGAGATATGAAGCAGGCATGCATCAGGTCTTGGTTGAGCTGATGCCTAATCTGCCCACCAACTGAAATGTCTCCATTCACTTAAGATACAGGGTGATCTCTAAGTGTGACAAATTCAGTATGAGGAGTTGTTTGTGCAACGGCTTGGGGAATAAATTCCTCTTGTGGAATTATAGTAGTTGTTGGAGGTTCTTCACTGTTTTTAGTGTCTTCATCTTCACTGTCTTCAGCTTCATTGTCTTCAGCAATTTGTGGAGAAGGATGGCTAACAGCCTCATTTGTGAGGGTTAAATCATTTAGCTAATCTCAAACCAAGGAACTGGCATGTTCCTGAGGTACGTTTTCTGTCTACTCTATATCCAACAAAGTCAGCATCTGAGTATCCAGTCAACTCAAACTCTAACTCAGTTGGATACCAGAGTCCTAGACTAGGACAACTCTTTATATATCTTAAAATTCTTTTTAAGAAAATAAGGTGTGATTCTATAGGGTTCACTTGGAACCTAGCATAAAGACATGTATCAAATATTATTTCAGGTCTACTTGCTGTAAGATATAACAGAGACCCAACAATGGCCCTATATAATTTCTGATCAACAGGTTTCCCATGTTCATCAGATTCAATTATAGCATTTGTAGCCATAGGTGTTTTCTTGGCTGAGGCATCTGACATCCCAAACTTTTTGATAAGCTCCTTAACATACTTAGATTGGGATATAAAGATGCCATCAGGTAGCTGCTTCACTTGGAGACTAAGAAAGTAGGAGAGCTCACCCATGCTACTCATTTCAAACTTTGAATGCATGAGGTCAGAGAACCTCTTGCATATTTTGGAATCTGTAGATCCAAAAATAATGTCATCTACATAGATTTGTACTAATAAAATTTTACCCTTATGGTGTCTAGTGAATAATGTCCTATCTACTATGCCTCTAGAAAATTTATGCTCTAAAAGAAAGCTAGCTAAGGTTTCATACCAAGCTCTTGGAGCTTGCTTTAAAGCATAAAGAGCTTTATGCAATTTAAAAACATGAGAGGAATAAGTAGGAGAAAAAAACCTAGAGGTTGTTCAACATAAACCTCTTCTTTAAGTTCACCATTCAGGAATGCACTCTTGACATCCATTTGGTAAACCTTGAATTTCTTGTAGGCAGTATATGCAAGAAAGATTCTGATTGCTTCCAGTCTTGCAACATGGGCAAATGTCTAGTCATAGTCAATCCCTTCCTCTTGTCTATAGCCTTGAGCAACTAGCCTTACCTTATTCTTATTCTGACACCTTGGGCATCAAGCTTGTTCCTGAATACCCATTTAGTTCCAATGACTGGGTAGTCTTTTCGCCTTGGAATTAAATCCCAAACTCTGCATCTCTCAAATTGGTTGAGCTCCTCTTGCATTGCAATAATCCAATGGGGCTCTTGCTCTGGATATTTAATGGATTGAGGCTCAATTTGAGATATGAAGCAGGCATGCATCAGGTCTTGGTTGAGCTGATGCCTAATCTGCTCACCAACTGAAATGTCTCCAATCACTTAAGATACATGGTGATCTCTAAGTGTGACAAATTCAGTATGAGGAGTTGTTTGTGCAACGGCTTGGGGAATAAATTCCTCTTGTGGAATTATAGTAGCTGTTGGAGGTTCTTCACTATTTTCAGTGTCTTCATCTTCACTGTCTTCAGCTTCATTGTCTTCAGCAATTTGTGGAGAAGGATGGCTAACAGCCTCATTTGTGAGGGTTAAATCATTTAGCTTCTCACACAAATATGGTTCCTGCAAAGAGTTACTGGTAGAAATTTATTTCTCCTTGTAAAACATGTTAGTTTCATAAAATGAAATATGTACAGATTCTTCAATTTTCATGGTAGATTTATTAAAGACCCTATAAACCTTACTTACTTGAGAATATCCAAGAAAAATTCTCATTTCAGCCTTGACCTCAAATTTTTTAATGTGTTTCTTATTATTGTTGTGAATATAGCATAAACAACCAAATATTTTAAAGTAGTCTACTTTAGGTTTCTTCCCTTTAAGTAGCCCATAAGGAGTTTTATTCTTAAGCTTGTGTATAAGACTTCTATTTAGTACATAATTTGTTGTGCTCACAGCCTCTGCCCAAAAGATAGGGCTAAATGAGCATCTGCAAGTAATGTGCCTGCAGATTCAATTAGGGTTCTATTCTTCCTTTCAGAAACCACATTTTGTTGAGGTGTTCTAGGAGTTGAGAAGCAATGTCTGATACCTTCCTTCTCACAGAACTCTAGCATAAGAAGAGACTCAAACTCAGTACCATGATCACTTCTGATCAATGCAACTCAAGTAGAGTACTCAATCTGTATGTTCTTTAGAAAATCTATAAGAACCTTGAAGTTATCAGACTTAGATCTTAGAAAGAATACCTAAGTGAATCTATAGAAGTCATCTACAGTTACTAAAGTATAAGATTTTCCTCCTATACTTTGTACTGGAATAGGGCCAAAAAAGTCCATATATAGCAAGTACAATATTCTAGGTGAGTCACTTTTATTTACTGATTTAAAACTATTTTTAGTTAGCTTGCCTAATTGACAAACCCTACAAAGGTTTTCCTTCTTGTAGGGGCAAGAAGGCAATCCTCTAACAAGGTTGTCCCTTGAGAGTTTGGCAATATTTTTCAAGTTTACATGACCTAATCTCCTATGTCAAAGGTCATTATTGTTGCTAGTTGAATTAACAGACAGATTTCAGTTTTGGCAGATTTAAAATTAACAACGTAAATATTTCCCACTCTAGTGGCAGTCAAAACTACATGGTTATCTAAAGAGGTAATAATACAGGAAGTTTTAGTAAATGATACCTGAAATCTTTCATCACATAACTGAATTATGGAGATAAGGTTATGCTTCAGTCCACTTACATATGCAACATTCCTGAAGGTAACAGCTCCAATCCTGACTTGTCCATAGCCTTCAGTCTGGCCAAAATTGGAGTCACCAAATATTAGCTTGGGTCCTAGCTTTGACTTGTATTGAGTTAGGTTGGCCTTATTTCCAGTCATGTGTTTAGAACAACCACTATCCAGATACAATTGTTGCTCTGTGGTAGGATAGTCTTTCACCTGCAATAAAACAAATTTGCTATTTTTTACCCAGGTTACCTTTGGTCCTTCTTTCTTCACATAACTAAAACTGGAAATAAGTGAATATTCAGGTTGGCATTTGTAACCTAATGGATGATATCTTCTAGGTGGAATAATCCATTGATTAAATTGATTATTAGAAGATCTTGGTTGATTATAGTTTTTAGAAGAATTAAAGTTTTTGTTATACTGAACTGCGTTCGACGAATTCAAGTGAGTTCGTCGACCTGCGTTTGACGAATGGGGATGAGTTCGTCGAACTCCACTCAGAGAATGAGAATATCCATTCTCTGTGCCCCAAAATCGTCGATCTTTGGTCGACGAACCATACTGGTTTCGTCGATCGTAGTTCAACGAATTATTATAATAGAAATCTGAGTTCGGAGTTCGTCGACTGGAGTTCGACGAACTGTACACATTTTGTCGATCGAAGTTCGACGAAATCTGTTGAACATTGTTGTAGTTAGGATTTTTATTATTCTGTTTCCTTTTCTTATTCTTAAGTTTTAATTCAGTTGGTTTAACATTTTTATCATTGTCTATTTTCTCTTTTCTTTTTTCAGAAATAAATTTAATTGGTGTTGTAAAAATATTTTTCTGAATTAGTGGGGGTTGGCTTGATAATGCACCTAAGCCCAGCTTGTCATTTAACCTAGCATTAATTGTGTTTGTGATGTCCATCAACTTGATGCTTCTCCCATTTAGGGATTCTTCAAGTTTCCTAGCCTCAGCTAATTCAGATTTTAATGATATTATTTATTCTTGAGCTAATGTTAATTCATCTTTTAATTTAATGTTTTCAGAGACAAGGTTTTCATGATCAGTTAATTTTTCTCTAAGTGTTTTTATTTTTTTCAGAATTTATTAAATCTATACACATGGATTTAAAATCAGTTTTAAAACTATCAGAATTGTAATCAAAGGATGATAATACCTGATCAACCTCTGATTCAGATTCTTCATTATCTAATTGTTCTGATTGTTCCTCAACATCTGATGGACTGCAAGTGGCATTGATAGTCATGAGGCAAACTCCCCTTTCCTTTGCTTCTTCTTCATCTTCACTGGAGCTGGAAGATGAAGATTCTTCTTCAGTATCACTCTAGGTCTCAGCCACAAAGCCCTTTTCTTTTCTTTTGTGCTTGCTGGATGAAGGCTTGTTGTAGTGGTGCTTCATGGAGTCTTTTTCTCTCCTTTTCTCCTTCTTTTGATTTTCAGGACATTCAGAAATGAAGTGTCCTGATTTCTTGCACCCAAAGCATACAATTTCCTTAGTGGGTGTTTTATCATACCTGGGTTTGTCATCATGCTTGGATGACTTTCTCCTGAAGTCCTTCCTTGCCATTTTGTAGAATCTCTTGGCTAAGAGACTCAGGAGTTCTTCATTTGATGTTGGAGCTTTAGTTTCTTTTGCAGCTTTAAAAGCTATATTCTACTCCTTTCTTGATGATGTAGGAGTCTTCTATTCAGCAACTTCTCTGGACTTGATCAATTGCTCATATGATTTGAGCTTTCACATGAGAGATTCTGTGGAAATCTCATTAAGACTTCTAGCCTCCTTAATTAGCCATATCCTGTAGTCCCATGAGCTTAGGAAGCACATGAGGATCTTATCATTCACCTCAGTGAGAGAGATGTCTTTGTCCAAGGTCTTCAGCTCACTGATGATTGGACTCAATCTGTTGTACATTTCACTAACAGACTCAGCTTCATCTTTCTTGAAGTTCTCATACTAGGATATAAGGTTTGATCTACTATCCTCTCTTTCATCAGCTGAATCAGCAACCATCTGGTTTATAGAGTCCCAGATTGCTTTTGCAGATGTGCATTTAGCTACCTTTTGAAAGATATCATCTGACATAGTTTATGCCAGTATATTCATGGCCTTTGCATCTGCTATCTTTGCCTTTTTCTGAGCATCTGTCCACTCAGGTGGCGGAACAACATGAGTGCTTGAAGTAGAAGTTGATGTAGCAGCTGTTGGTTGAGAAGGACCAGTCAAAATATAATTATAGATGTCCTCATCAATCGAATTCATATACAACCTAATTCTTGCCTTCCATATTGTAAATTTATTCAAATTACAGACTGGAGGTCTGGTGCTTGCATAGTGTTTGTTCTGTGTAATTCTGTGAAATAAACAAAACTAGGATCAGATCTAACAAAGGATCTTTTGGTTCAAGTGTTAGCTTGTACAACTAAATGAACTGACCCTCACCAATGAGGCAGTTAGCCATCCTTCTCCACACATTTCTGAAGAAAATGAGGCTGAAGACAGTAAAGATGAAGACACTGAAGACAGTGAAGAACCTCCAACAACTACTGTAATTCCGCAAGAGGAATTTATTCCCCAAGCTGTTGCTCAACCAACTCCACCTACTGAATTTGTCACACTTAGAGATCACCATGTATCTCAAGTGATTGGAGACAATTCAGTTGGTGTGCAGACCAGGCATCAACTCAACCAAGACTTGATGCATGTCTGCTTCATATCTCAAATTGAGCCCCAATCCATTAAAGATACATAACAAGATCTCCACTGGATTGTTGCAATGCAAGAGGAGCTCAACTAATTTGAGAGATGCAGAGTTTGGGATTTAGTTCCAAAACCAAAAGACTACCCAGTCATTGGAACTAAATGGGTATTCAGGAACAAGCTTGATGCCCAAGGTGTCATAATAAGGAACAAGGCAAGGCTGGTTGCTCAAGGCTATAGGCAAGAGGAAGGGATTGACTATGATCAAACATTTATACCCGTTGCAAGGCTAGAAGCAATCAGAACCTTCCTTGCATATGCTGCCTACAAGAAATTCAAGGTTTATCAAATGGATGTCAAGAGTGCATTCCTGAATGGTGAACTTAAAGAAGAGGTTTATGTTGAACAACCTCCAGGTTTTATTTCTCCTACTTATCCCTCTTATGTTTTTAAATTGCATAAAGCTCTTTATGGTTTAAAGCAAGCCCCACGAGCTTGGTATGAAACCTTAGCTAGCTTTCTTATAGAGCATAAGTTTTCTAGGGACATTGTAGATAGGACATTATTCACTAGATACCATAAGGATCAAATTTTATTAGAACAAATCTATGTAGATGACATTATTTTTGGGTCTACAGATTCCAAACTATGCAAGAGGTTCTCTGACCTCATGCATTCAAAGTTTGAAATGAGTAGTATGTATGAGCTCTCCTACTTCCTTGGTCTCCAAGTGGAGCAGCTATCTAATGGCATCTTTATATCCCAATCTAAGTATGCTAAGGAGATTATCAAAAAGTTTGGGATGTTAGATGCCTCAGCCAAGAAAACACCTATGGATACTAATGATGTAATTGACTCTGATGAACATGAGAAACCTGTTGATCAGAAATTATATAGGGCAATTGTTGGGTCCTTATTATATCTTACAGTAAGTAGACCTGACATAATGTTTGCTACATGTCTTTGTGTTAGGTTCCAAGTGAATCCTAAATAATCAGACCTTATTTTCTTAAAAAGGATTTTGAGATATATAAAGAGTTGTCCTTGTCTAGGACTCTGGTATCCAACTGAGTCAGAGTTTGAGTTGACTGGATACTCAGATGTTGACTTTACTGGATGTAGAGTAGACAGAAAAAGTACCTCAGGGACATATCAGTTCCTTGGTATGAGACTAGTGTCTTGGTTTTGCAAGAAGCATTCATATGTGTCTACTTTAACTGCTGAAGTAGAATATATAGCAGCTGACAGTTGCTACTCACAGATGCTGTGGATTCAGAACCAAATCCTGGATTATGGCTTCAACTTAAATAATTCAACTTTACTATGTAATAACACAAGTGCAATTTCCATTGCACAAATTCCAGTGTATCATAGTAGAACTAAGCATATATACATCAGAGACCATTTTATTAGAGAGTGTGTGGACAAAAAAAATTAAGCTTATCTACATCTACAATGATTTGCAAAGAGCAGATATCTTCACCAAACCCTTGGATGAGAGCAACCATCTATTCTTTATAAATCAGCTTGGTATGATCAATGGAGAAGCCTTAATTTGATTTTTGTCTGCAGTCGAAGAATTTTTCAAAATTTGTTGAATGGAGATCGACGAACAGAGAAGAGTTCTAGAGAAATTCGTCGAACGGAGATCGACGAACTCTCTGTGTGTGAAGCTATTTTCGTCAAACGAAGATCGATGATATTGCTTCAGAAAATTTTCGTCGAACTGAGATCGACGAAATGTTTTCACTTCTTCTGACTGAGATCGACGAATTCTTTTGTCAATAAAATATTTTGTCGAACCCATATCGAAGAATTTCTATTTTTCATCGGACAGAGTCTGCCGCTTCATATTCTGAAAACCATATATCTAGGTTTTCTTCGAGCTCCGTCCCGCGCTTTCTGTTCCTTTGCACTTGATCTCTGTTTTCTTGTGCAGGCGAAAACAATTGCGATTCCGGCGAACACTCTTGCTGCAATGAAATTCGACATGGGATTTGACATCGACTTCGAATCCCTCCAGCACTCTGACCAGATTTTTGTGGACATTTTGAAATTATTTTCGGAGCAGAATTTGCAGAAGCTCATGACTCAACGAATCAAAATAGCAATGACTGTGATTAAGGAATAGGTGTTTACCTCTACAACACCAGAGGAAGATATAATGACAGGAACAATATCCGGTAACGCAGTCTCTCTTTCCCCCACTATTTTATCTGAGATTTTTGGTCTGTTGACTGGTAATGAAGAAATAGAGATGGATAGTGAAGATTATGATAACATGCTGATAAAGATTGGTCACTCTGGAGAAAACCCAAACAAACTACTGAAGAAAAACTTTTCTGCTGAGTATAAATTTTTGGCGGATGTTGTCGACAAAGTTTTTTTGGGAAAGCACACTGCCCACGACTACATCACCAGGCACCAGTTCTTAGTGATGGGTGCTCTGGTTGAAAAGAAAAGAGTAAACTGGGGAAAGTTATTGTTTGATTTGATAAAGAAAAAAATAATAAGAAGGAAGTGTATTTTGGAAGGATTCTGGGAATCTTTCTTCATGAGAAGTCTCCTGAACTACTGGTATCCACGATAGTGTTCATAAATGCATCCAAAAAGCTTACATCTGCACTGTTTGGCAGATGGGAGAGGAAAATCACAAAGCCATCCAAGGCTTCATCCTCCTCCAGGACTTCTGAGAGCACCAGGGCTGTGATAGCCACTTCACCACCTCCAGAAGATGTCTTCCCTTCCACCCACATTCCTTCACCTCATCCTCAACAACAACCATCTTCTTCTCCAGTTCATACTCCATCAAATCAACAACAACATCAACCCTCACCAGTTCAATCTCCAGAGCATACCACGCCACCTCTATCTCCACCTCCACATTCTCCACCTCCTCCACTTAATACATCTGAAATACAATCTGATATTCCATCTACCTCCCAACCATC
This sequence comes from Platanthera guangdongensis, assembly GCA_039583875.1. NCBI lineage: Eukaryota > Viridiplantae > Streptophyta > Magnoliopsida > Asparagales > Orchidaceae > Platanthera > Platanthera guangdongensis. The sequence continues at coordinate 46,758,809 of CM077157.1, read as the reverse complement.
TTTTAACCTATTGTCTCCTCTACCATCTCCACATAGTTCTCCACTTCATGAATCCATTTCCTCCCCCACAACCACAGTTCCCCTATCTAATGATGAAAGTCCCTCTATTCCCATCCCTCCACTCACCCACACTGACATACCATCTACTGCTCCAGACTCCACACATACAGATATTTCAAGTCTATTCTCTATATGTTCAAACTGTGGACATCACACTCCTTACTCCTCCACTACTCCAGAATCTCTATATTTAAATTTTTCTGATATAGCTAAAGAACTTCTAGCATTCATTTCTCCCACTCTTAACAAACTTATAGCTGATGTTATAGCTCCACTCACTACTTCCATCACTTCTCTATCATCCAGAATTGCTGCTCTTTCCTCTGTCCCTTCTTTTGGAGGACTGGCTTCAGGCCCCCCTGAACCCAGTCAAGGGGAGATGCTCAGTGAAGAAGTTCCAGTTTTGACAGCAGTAGTAGAAGCAGCAGAAGATTCTGTGATGTCTGATGACTCAGAAGAAGCAGCTATTCCAACTGAAATAATTGAGTTATATACAGATTCTGATATAGATATTGATGACACAATTTTGACAGAAATAAATACTGTTGGTGATTATATTATAAATCCCACAGTTAATCTGAATTCTTTACTAGATTTATTCAGTTTTGTCTACAGAGATACTCTACCTAGTTCTTCTTATCAGCATTCTTTGTCTATAGTTCCATATACTGCTCCAATAAGCCCCACAGTTGCTAAGCAACTTAAGGCTAGTTTTGTAGTAGCAGAGCTTCCCAAAGTATCAGCTCCCATGGCAAGTTCTTCTCCAAAGGCCATCTCACCTCCCACATACAAGATGGATGACAGCCCCTGCCTGATCTTGATGAAATTCTTATGGCTGACATTGAAGAAGAAAACAAGTTAATTGCTGAAAGTATTTCTGAAACCATTGTTGCTCAACCAGTTCTTCCAGAACCTGGAGTGCAGCCTCAAGCAGAAAAGAAAATATCAAAAGATCTTCTAAAGGCACTTGATGATCTATATGACAATCCTCAAGGATCTTCTGATGAAGAAGATGATGATGATTCTGATGATGATACTACTGCCAAGAAGAAAGTTTCCAAGAAAAGAAAAGTTGTTCCCAAAGCTGCTCTTAAACCAAACCCTACTCATGATACTCCATATTATATTCTACAAAATATCACTTCGTATCCATGGATGCCAACATGGATGTAGCTTTCAAAGAATGAACAAAAAGCCAGAAAGAAAAGCAAGAGGTACTCTCCTCCTCCTCCTCCTTCTCAAAGGAACTAGAGAGGTCCTCCTCCTCCTCCTCCTGCTGGTGCTTCAGGAAGCAGTTCTCAGAGGTCTACTCCATATGCTAAAACATGTCAAAGACAACCTGATAGATCCTCAAGATCACATGGAAGCGGGCAGCAAAGGTATTCTTCTAGCAGCAGACAACAACAACAGCCATAACTACAAGACATTCAACAACAAGCTTCTAAAACTGAAAAAGCAGAAAGTCCAAAAAGGCCTGCATCACCACCTATTCCATTTGTGGATCCTGAAATAGAAACAACTTCAAGAATGGCTAGATTCTAGGAGCTTGTTGGATTATCAATGATTAACAAAGCTAAAGCTGAAGGGAGAGATCCTTCTCAGTACTCAACCATGTCATCATACATAAAGGAAGAATTGAAAAGGTATCAAAAGGCTAACAAATTTTTCAATGTAGATGCCTACATGAACTTGCATCCAGAGGCTGTGGTACCCAGGGAAACTTCTCTTAATATAATTGGTGCTGCTGATATGACCATGTCCAAAAGAGAAGCAGCAAATCCTAATAGAGAAATCAAATTCACCCAGCCTTCTGAGAAAGACAATGCTGACAAGGAAAAGAAGAAGAAGAAATGATATATTCTGTTTAGTTTTGATTTTCTGAACTATATTTCTTTTCTGTCACAAAGCTACTATCTATGTAAATATCTGCTGAATGTTTCAATTTTCTATCAGATATATTTATCCTGCTTTGTGAATGTTTTTCCTTCATTTTGTATTAGTGACCTCACCCAAATAGGGGGAGATTATTGGATCCCTAGTTGGATTTGGGCTAGGTTCACTAATTAGGATGTCTGACCCATAATATATAGCCAGGGTCATGTGTTTTGAGTCCTACAGTCTAGGCTAAGTCTTTAGGTTAAGCATACATGGACCAACCAGCAGAAGACCTCAGATGACTCAAGACTTAGAGAAAATCAAGTTCACTATATAAGTTCGACGTTCATCAAACTCAACTCAACGATCGTCGATCGTTGAGCTGAGTTCGACGAACGTCGAACTTATATACTTAACTTGATTTTCTCTAAGTCTTGAGTCATCTGAGGTCCTCTGCTGGCTGGTCCATGTATGGCTTAACCTAAAGACTTAGCCTAGACTCTAGGACTCAAAACACATGACCATGGCTATACATTATGGGTCAGACATCCTAATTAGTGAACCTAGCCCAAATCCAACTAGGGATCCAATAGACTGTGAGCATAAGTTAGCTCCCTCTTAATCTCGTGCTTCATGCAGAAGTTGAAGAACTTATATGAGGTAAACTCTCCTCCATTATCTGTCCTCAATTTCTTAATACATTATCTTAATACGCCTTCAACAAGATCCTTAAACTCCACAAACTTATAAAAGACTTCTAATTCACGAAGTACACCCAAGTGTATCTTATAAAGTCATCAACCAAAACCAACATATATTTGTTTCCTCCAAGACCTGAAGTAATGAATCCTCCCATCAGATCACTGTGAATGCACTCCAATGGTGTCTTGCATCTAGAAAAAGACTTATCAAATGGAAGGCGATGTGTCTTTCTATACTAAAACCATTCACAAACATGATCATCGCCTAGGGATGAAAGACTAGGCAAGCCTTTCACCAGACCTTTCTATGAAAAAAGTCTTCAGCTTATCCATCCCAATGTGTTTAAGCCTCTTATGTTAGATAGATGCGTTGTTATTTGCCCACATCTTCTCAATATAAGAATTTTTTGACAAAATGAACAAATCCTTCACACATCACCTGACATGAGTAACGTCAGCCTTCACCGCTAACATATTCTTGAGAAACTTCACTTTTGATGGGCCAAATAAAACATGTTAACCAACATCAACTACATTGATCACAGAGAACAAGTTCTTCATTCCCAGTACGTGATAAACATTCTTCAAGGTTAGTAACCCCTATCACTGCTGAAAGAAAATATTCCCTACTCCTCGACTGCATGAACTATATCATTAGATGTAATGATTGTGTCATTATCCTTATACACTTGCAGAGAAGAAAACTTTAACTCATCACAGGTGAGGTGATGACCACACCCACAGTCGATAATCTAATCTTATTGGAAGTTGATGGTGGTCAGAACATCAACAAATGTCACAGTTATGTTTGCCAAGAAGCAACTCTCCCCCATTCACCTTCACTCTTAGATCCTCCTCTTCCTACAACATGTCCTAGCTGAAGGTTCACCTTGCATTCCTTCTTCATGTGACCAAGCTTGTTGCACCTAAAACACCTTAGACCTTTCTTACCTCCATCACGCTTAGGATTTTTACCACCGTCCTGATGTGATGAGGTAGAAGCCTCCCCATCATTGGTATTCTTCTTCTCTCACCTTTTCATCTTCCTTGAATGCAGAACTTCACTATCTCCCCCAGAGATAGAACACCCAGACATTTATCTTGCTAAGCTCTGCTGAGAGGCTAGTAAGTTCTCTGGCTCCAATAAATATAGTTGATTAGCCCACCCCTGCACTGAAGTGATGAAAACAACATATTCTTTCCACAAGCCGTGAATAATATGTCTCTTCATCTTAGCCTCTGAAATAGGCTCATCTAAATCGAGTGCTGAAATTTCAGCATACAAGCTCTTCATCTTCAAGAAGAAAGATGAGATTGACAAGTCTTCTTGAATGGCCCTAGCCAACTTATTCTCCAGAAATTATAGATGAGCTACTTTCTTCTTGTTGAACCACTCATCCAGAGAAGTCTAAATCTCAAAAGCCAACCAACAACCTATGATGTGGTCGAACAGCTCCGGTGAGATAGCTTGCTTGAGTGTGAACTTTGATTTAGCATTAGTTCTCATCCAAGCTCTCACCCCCTAAACATTATCTCCAGTAGCTACCACCTCATGTCTGTCATCTCCACCAACAACCTCCCAGAGGTCCTCACCAATTAAATAACCTTCTATGCAAGACTTCCATTTCTTGTAATTTTTCTGAGTTAGCAGCTCAATACCCACTCCTCTTAAGTATCCACCCTCTATACTAGATACCTGGTTTACTTCTCTTCCAAAGGTACTTAGCAAAGTCTGGTTAGCGCCTGACTACTAAAACCTCTGTCCCTCTAATGCTATGTAAAATTTTATAATGGAGAGGTCGTAGGACCACTCTCAGTTAACCAAGAACAATTAACTACTAGTAAAGGAGAAAAAGATCAAACACTAATATTTTATTCACTTCTTTACAAGGTGAGACATACAAGCCCAAGACATGATTTTGCGTTGCACCCGATGGAGATAAAAAATAGACAAGTAAAAAATTGGTGAACTTAAAAACACAAACCGCCAAGCCGCCTGTTCAAACTTTAGGTCGTTTGACTGTAGAAGTTGTTAATTTGCAAATGTAACAATTCACAGAATCTCTCAACCCACAAGGGTCTTCACGAACAAATACTTTGACTTGACGGAGAACAGACCGCACAAATCACACGAATAGAGGACCAAGTCGAGCGACCTAGTCCTTAACCACCTACCTGAGATCTAAGAACTGCACCCAAAGAAGAAGACTGCTCTAGTAGTACAACCTGTGACTTAGCTGCTTAACTACTAACTCCTGCCCGATGTACCACACAGAGACTCCACTGACAAACCACTAGTACTAGTCTACTAATCGCTCAGTGCTAGTCGCACAGTTCACAGCCACAGCTTTGCAGATGCTACTTCTCCTTATCGCGCTGATGAACGTAATTGTAACTTGATGAGTGCGTGAGATGTGATATGTGATTGTGATGATGTGTTTTGATTAATTAGCTTTAGTAAGGCAAGTGTAACTATCATTACAGAGTATAGAATCAAGTGTCGTATTTTTCTGGGTCTGCCGAGGACTTGTACTCGCAAGGAAGAGTAATTATTTTATCTTAACAAAATATCGGTTGGTTTGCCAAAAAAAGGCAAAATACGATTTAAACTAATTGAGAGAAATTCGATGCGATACAAGTTAGCACTTGATCAAGAATCCCTTTGAATAAGATGAACATTGAATAAAAGATTTAAGTGCAAGCTCTAATAATTTGTCTGTGGTCGTGGAAGCTCCCAAATTATGTTAACGCCCCTCTAAGCTTGCTTTAGGCTGTGAACCTCACTATTAGGTTTGACCCCAATATGAAAGATTTGGGTTGTCCTATATTGAGGATTGCATGACAACTTCTTTTGTCTTTGAGCGATCTTCTCGTATCCACAACCTCGTGGTAAAATCTAGGATACAGATCTAGGATCGAAGACTATGTAGCAATATGTTTAAGTGATCTCCCCGTATCCATAATCTCTCAGTAAAATCTAGGACGTAGATCTAGGATCGGACTCGCCACACTAGAATTCGAACAAATTATAATCAAAGACAACCCGAAGCAAATTAAAATTGAGAGCATGCTAGATGATTAAAAGAAAACTCAAGTTCATTTCATTTCAAAGTTCATCATGATCAAGTACTAAAATAAATTTAGTTAATCATCATGATGTGAAAATTATATAAAATGGTAGAGAAATTCATGATTACTACAAAGGAAAAAACTTGAAATACCAAACTACAAAAATAAATTATAACTTGAAAAAAAAATTAACTAAGGCTTCATTTGGTTCGGTGTTTCACCGCCTCCGTTTGGAGCAAACGCTGTCGGACGGCGGGTAAATAAATGGACGGCAGCGACGTTTGCTCCGTTTGAACCCGCAGAAAGGAGGAGACGGTCTCGATCCGCTCCATTTCGACCCACGCCTCTCCCCCTCTGATTCCAAAATGCCATTTCGACCCACTGGATACACCCTCCACCGCCGAACCAAATATAACTTAAGCTAAACTATAAACTAGAAATGAAAAATAAGAAAATATAGTTCCAAATTACGTAATTTCTCCACCAAAATCTCCCGCTTCATATCAATGAGAAGATTGGTATTTATAGGAAGATTTGCAGGGGAGTCACACCCCTAGGTCACGCATGTGACCTTGGGCGTATAAGGTATGAAACCGGTGACATAAAAGCCTGAGAAATGTTGGGAAGCCAAACTGCTCAGAGTTATTTTTTATGGGTCATACCCCTAGTCACGCTCATGAACAGGGTGTGTAGCGGATGGTTCTGAAAACGGCGGGAAAACGGCTCAATTTGGATTGATGGCGACAATTGTTGAATAGGTCACACCTGGGAGTAATGCCCGTAACCTAGGCGTGACTGCTCGAAACAGTCGATGATGGAAACTGACTTCCATAACTCTGTATTACGCTTGGGATCTGGATGGCACACCCTCCCTATCACGCCCGTGACATGGGCGTGTAACTATATAATGAAGCGTCAACTCATTCTGAATAGCGGCACGCCCCCTGGTCACACCTGTGACCAAGGCTTGTAAGTAGAAACTTAGCTACCATATGGAAAGTGTTCAATCAAATGTTATGCCTTCAACATATTGAAATTAAAAGATCGTTTGAGCATAGCTCCATTCAAGTTAGTAATAAGTTTAAAGGGTCTTTGTACTCAGACCTTGTTGGGTGTGTATCGTTATAAGCTTTGCTCTTGATTAATGTGGAGGAGGACAAATACCTTAAATCAAAGCTAGTTGTTGGTGAACATTGTCCAAATAGAAGTCGTTCAACACTTGGGTTACCTTGTAGTCCTGAATTGACACCATATATCATACAAAACAAAGCATGCCCGATATAGTTAATACACAAGCAATAGAAGCAATTATCTTTTCCCCTGAAAAGTGATACAATTCCAAATACACATGAATCTATGAACACCAAAGAGAGGATACATGGAACACGTTGTGCATACTCGCCAGCTCCGGTGGCAGCTCCAGCTTGTATGCCAAGGGACCGATCGGCTCCCGGATCCTATAAGGCCCCATATATCTTGGGCTGAGCTTCTTCTTCCGACCGCGTACCCATGAAACCCCATGCATTGGTCGGATCTTCAATAACACCAGGTCCCCCACCCGGAACTCCACCTGACGATGTCGAGCGTCGGAATACTTAGCCTGTCGGCTCTGTGCCTCTAGCATCCTGTCCCGTATCATAGATATAGTATTTGAGTTGGAGGGGATCATAACAAGGTATGCAAACACTAATGAGCATCAACAAAAGGAGATCAAAAATAAATTGCATGAAATCATGGATCCAACATCAATTCTAACGAAAGAGCCGCTTTTGCCAACAAAATTAAAAGGTAGGACAAACTGGAGTACAAAGAGGTTTACACATGACTTTAAAACTACAAAGTGCAAGCCCTCTCTTTTTGAGCACATTTTGAAGGAGGGCATAAATACACAAAAAAATTGTCAAAGTCATCAAGGGAACAAGGTATGCAAAGCCATAGATTATATTATAGAGTTCGCCGACAACTACCGTCTTGCATTTCGGATTACTTGGTGAATGTGTTCAATGATGTTGTGGATGGCCATTGTGGATTTCACATGATTATTGAATCACTCGGCCTTGGTGAAAATTGGCAAAAAATTGGAGCTGATTTAATAAAAGAGTTGGTAAGAAGAAAAATTTTGTATGATGCAATTTATGGAAGCACAAAAAGAAAGGAATTAATTAACAATCTAGATTGCAAGAGCTTACCCGTGCCATATGATAAGTGGATGTCCATACCGGATATGGGGTTGGTGATTTCAACTTACTACAATGTTGGGGTGGCTCATATTTCAAGAAATCAAAGTTTAACATTTTTGCCATTGGATTCACCTCTTCCTCAAAGTCCAAAAGTCATCTTCATCAGCTTAATTAATGATAACCATTTCGAGGGATTGTGCAAGAAAGAAGAGAGGCCACTACCACCACTCTACTCCCCATGGAGGCGAAATCATACACAATTGATAACTACATGAAAATGCATAATCGATTCAAAAGAATGAAAGGTTAGATTACTTACTTTTATTTTCAATGACCTCTTAACTGTTACTATTTGAATATGTTCTATTAAATTTTTATGTAATGTTAGGTGGAGCATGTCATTCGTGAATTTTTCATTGCATGCATACATATTATTGAAGTCCAAAGGTGAAGTTATGCAAATTATGTCTCGTGAATTGATGCTATTTTAAGTATAATGTTCTCTAATTTGAACACTCATGATATTGTATGTTCTTGGTCATAAAAATTTTGTGACGGGTCAAAAAATTTGGAGTTTTTGAAGATATTGTGAGACATTTAAAAAAGATTTGAATCATTTTGAGAAGTTTTGTTTACATAAATTATATGTAAATGTTAACAAAAATTTTTAAGTATAACTGTTATTTGAGAACGGATGAAGCAATTTATTATATGAATTGAATTTTTTTTTATTTTTTGGTGGTTTGTTAATAATAATATGGTTTTCAAATAATCATTTTTAAAAATAATGATTTGCTAGTAGTAATGATTTGCTAGCAGCGGAAATGAGCTTCTTCCACTCTGATCCTTGCATTATATATAAATATATAATTTATGTGCAAGACTGATTCCAAATTAAAGGGAGCCTTGGAGTAAACTAAAGCATGCAAGCCAACAACCTCCCCTCCCCATCCCAGGTCATCTCCCTTTGCAAATCTCGCAACATACAAAAGCTTCGCCTTTATGGATCGAATCCCGCCGTCGTCGCAGGCCTCCGAAACTCCGACATTGGCATAATCCTCGGAGCCGACGAGCAGGATCTTCAGCAGCTCTCCTGGGACCCTGCCGCTGTCGGCGGCTGGGTTCAGGCGAACATCGTTCCATATGTTGGCTCAGTAAAATTCCAGTACATTGTCATGGGCAATGAGGAAATCCCCAGCCGGCCGGCCCCCTCGCTAGCTACATCCTTCCCACCATATACAACATTGTCGGCTCCTTGCAGGCCGCTGGCATCTCCATTCAGGTCACCGCCTCCGTCTCCATGGGGATGCTCGGGACAACATTCCCTCCGTCGCAAGGCGTTTTCTCGAACCAAGCAGTACAGGTGATCTACACAATATATTTCGTACGCTCGGCACACGAGAGATGTGGGGGCGCGGGAGAAATCGGGCCACCCGTCTACTTTTTACACGAATATTGATAAGTGCATGTCGAATTCCAAAGTGTCCAACTTATTTTGGATCGTTAGATTTTAAACGGATGGATAAGATTTCCAGCTCCCACAGAAATATGCGCGTCAGAGGCACCAAAAAATAGCTTGATCAACTCAGCGTCCCTAATTATTTAAATATCTACTGCCTTATCATCAAGTTTTGTATCAATAAACATTTTATTTATATAATTATTATGATGAATAAAGACATAGTACTTAGTACACATTGTTTCCTTGCTCTCATCAGGCAACACGCTGTTGTTGGTCAATGTCTACCCCTACTTCTCCTACATGAGAACCCGACAGGCGACAGCGATTAGGCTCTATTTGTTTGGGGGTTTCGCAGCTCCGTTTTGGGCAAACACCGCCGGAAGGAGGGTAAACAAATGAACCTCATGCGGCGTTTGCTCCGTTTGCAGCCGCCCGCCTTGAGAAACGCCCAAAAAAATTCCGTTTGGAGCGGCCACCTCCCCCTCCGATTCAAACTCTCCGTTTCCATCCGCCGGATCAACCCGCCACCGCCGAACCAAATGGAGTCTTCCTCTCGACTATGCACTTTTCAGAGCAAAAGGCACGGTCGTGCAAGACGACAATCTCGGGTACTGATACTTATTTGATGCAATGGTGGATACGGTGAGATCTGCACTTGACAGAATTGGTGGCGGCAGGGTGGGTTTGGTGGTGTCGGAGAGCGGATGGCCGTCGGCTGGAGGTCCTAATGCGGCCACTATCGATAATGTGAGAACATACATGAACAATTTAGGCTTCATTTGGTAGAGCGGTTGCGGTTGTAAAAGGAGCGGTTGTAAAGACAGTTTTATAAATGGAGTTGTTGGAAACTTGCTGCTGGAAATGGAGATCTGCTTGGGTAGTCAGTGTTTGTAAAGCTGTTCAGAACAGAAAACCGTTTGGAGAAACAGCGGTGGCGTTTACAAAAATTTTTAAATAAATTGTTGAAAATAATATTTATATTTTTATTAATTAATTTTAATATTAAAAATTTTGTTTTCAATTACATAATTTTTAATTATATATATATTAAATGTATGTTTATTAAAATTACTGTTGAAACTATAAAACTTTTTTTTTTGTAATTTTTAAAGTGTTTTTGTAAAACTTTTCACTCCTCCGTCGTGCGCCACCAATCTGTCGCCTGCCTCCGTCATGCTGCTGCATGACTCCACCGTCGGCCGCCTGTCGGAGCACCTCCGGCATACCCCCAACTAGTTCGCAGGGGGCCGGCGAGCCGGACGGTGGCCTCCGGACAGGCGATCGGCGGAGGAGCCCCCGGCGGCAACCCTAACAGAGCGGCAGAGTGGAGGTCGGGGAAGCGGGGTCTGGCGGAAACCCTAAAAAAGCGGCGATCAACGGGGTAGCAGCGGGATTCCAAAAAAATCGAAAACGCGGCTGACTGGAGGTTGGGAAAGCCGGTTGGTAAAGCCTGAATTTCTAAATGACCAAAACGCCGGCGTGTAGAACTGGAGGCGGAAAAACAAATGCAAAATCAAGCGCCAAGTGCATTTTCTGGGAAAGAAACACTCCTAAACGTTAAACTAAACAAAGCCTTAGTGGGGCATGTGTACAGTAAAGCCGGAACTTTGGACGTCTACCCGTTTTCAATGTTTAACGAGAACTTGTAGCCAAGTGGAACAGAGGAAAACTATGGCATGTTTTACGCAAATATGAACAAGGTTTATCACATCAACATTTAGTTCTTCAGAATTTGCACACCAAATAATAATAATAATAATAATGATAATGTGCAAAGTTGATGTTTATGTGGTGATCATAAAAATGGGAACAACACAGAACTTTATTGGAGATTGACATGAATGTCATCTGGGATTTGTATAATTACCCTTGTCACAAAAGATGCATAGTTTGAAGAAATAAAATTAATTATCTTAGGTACTTTATTTTTTTTTACATTTTTTTAAGGGTCTGTTCGTTTGGACGGAATTGAGCTCCTGAAATTGGAATTGAATGTTGTTGCAGGTCGCCTGATTTCCCTTCAGTCTGGAGAATCGGATCACCTTAGATCCAAGTCAGATAGGGCGTGCAAACAGTAAAATGAAAACCAAGTAACAATGACCATGAAGTTTTTTAGCGTGGAAAACCCGGAAATGGTGAAAAATCATATGATCGGATCTGTATCGGGCTGAAACCTACTAGCTCCTTTGTTATTACAAGTGTCAGAGCTCCCTAGAGGGTGACAAAATATCTCTCTGTTTACAAACTCTAAGTACAAAAGAAGAGGAAAAAAGTTAAGCCCCTGAGCTTTGAAGAGAGAGTTCCTAGGAGCATCCACGGGCGTGTTCTTCTAAGTCCTTTCTTGTGGCCACTTTCGCGTCTGTGACAGCATCGAGCATGAGCGGACTAGAAAGGGAGCAGAGTGAATTCCAAGCGATAGAAAGATCTGTCTCACGTCATCGCTGGAAAACCTCAGAGTTCTCTATAGTCTCTCAGGTTGTTTGTCTTCAAATGAAGGACCGAGACCATTTTATTGATTTCTTGAAGTGACGCGTTAGTAATTACGTCCAGTTGAATCCTCAATTGACAAATGATGTTGCTCTGTTTCAGTCACCCAGATCACCATTTTTCCCTAAATGGCAAACATGCCCCCCAGGCTGTTTGGGCGGCCCGAGTAGGCGGGCCAGAAACGGCGGCGGCCATGACAGACGGAGGTGGATAGAGGCGCTGAAAAACGCCTGTGGGCCTGCGCGCGAGCAAGGTTCACACGCGCTCGTATAAGGGGCGCACACACTAGCGCCAGGTGCACACGTGCGTGCGCAAGGGGCATAAGTAGCACACTTGGTGCCCGCATAAGGGGCACACGCGTGCCCGCGTAAGGGGCGCACGTGCGCACGCGCAAGGAGTGCTTGCGTGCGCTCCCGTGCAGTTCGCACTGGCGTGTGCGCCCGTGCGGTTTGCACACGTTCATGGATCGCTCTTGTGCACACGTCGTGCGTATGTGTGCTTGTGCCTGACGATGGTCGTGTGAGTGAGCTTGGTCGCGTACTCTCCCATTCGTCCCCTTTGGGGCGTTTTTAAGACTCCTTCAAGAGAGTGCGGCTCGTGCGAGTGACTCACTCGGTCGAGCTGACTTCCTCTACAGCTTTGGTCTGATTTGAATTAGATATCATTAAGGGAACCCCATCAAAGATCTAATTCTAATTTTGTCGTTTGTTTGCGCTCTTGAACGTTGGAGTTGAAATTTTAATGAATTTCATTGAATTTGTTTTGAACTAAAGACATTTTTTTTCAATTTATATAAGAATTAAATAATTTCGTTTGAGGTGCGTTTATCAACTGGGGTGCGTATTTTCTCTCGGGGGTGCATTTTTTCATACATGTGAATATTTTTTGGGCAGACAAGGCATTTTTCATTCCATCGATTGATGTCGAGCTCAAACATCACAAACCAAACAAGACTCCATTAAAATATTATGAAATAATTATTTTGAATTAAAAGTTCTAACAATCTCCTACAAAGGCGAAAAATCAAAAATAAACTTCAAAAATAATGAGATTAATTTTAATAAATAAAATCAAATACAAATTTATTTCATTAAATTATATTTAATGCAATGAGTGTTGGTAGAATGTGTGGTATCCCCTTTACTAATAGACCCCCCCCCCTGTATAACATGTGTCATTATGTAGTGATTCAGGCAAAGTGGTGAACCTAGGACCCCATTTGACTTGGTGACCCCACCTTAGAACCCAAGGTCAAGCTAGGTCAAGCTAACCCAACCTACCCCAATTGAATCTCAAGTAGACAAGGTGAACTCACCATCACTCCCTTAGTCATAAAGGTATGATATTAGGTCATGATCAGCACCAAGGGATCATCCAATTGGTCGTCCATGATCCAAATTGACCCCACCATGGTCCAATACACTTCATTGGGTGTTATGGGACTCATAACCACTAAGAGAGACCAACCATAACACCAATTTGACTAAAGTCAACATAAAAGTCAACCCGACTCAATTTGCCCCAAATATGTTCAATTGGTCTCTTCATGACCACATCATGACCCAATCCACCTTTGGAGGTGTCATAGGACCCATGATCATAAAGTGGGGGCATCCATCTTATCAATTTGACCAAGTCAACCCCAATATCAACTATGGTCCAATTAGCCCTAAAATGGAATCCTAAGGTGTCAAGCTCATTCCTAATCGGCTAAGGCCCTTCATTAAAGCCCATTCTAGGGATTAAGTGCCAAATGCACCCCTTGCACTCTGAAAATGGCATGTAATCACATAGAAAGGAGAAATTTAGTCTTTTGGCGAAGCTTTTATAAGGGACAAGGAGGAGGTCATGGAATGGAGACTATTTGGCACTCCATTCCATCCTCCAAGCTGAGGAATTAACTCATCACTGTCAGCCCAATCAAAATTGGGATGTTTGAGTGTCCAGTGGGGGAGGGAGGGAGATGTAAAATCCCACTCCTAGTAATTGAGCATGATCGAGGAAAGATTTTATGCCCAGAATTGCCGTCTTGCGGTGACACCAACACTCGGGTTAGTTGATGTAACGCCCCCGATTTTTCGATGTTTAGTTTAATTCTTTTTGGCGTATTTATGACGTTAGGGCATTATGTTGACGTGTGTTTAGGCGTGTGTCATTGTTAGAGCATGGTTTTTGCTCTTTAGGTTCTCAGTGTGGCTGAGTTTAGCCTGTTTGCAAGATTCTCTTGCGAGCCGGGTCTGTTTTGGTGACTCGGTGGGGCCTTTTTGGGAATGCTTGTGTTTTGTCTTCCGGAGGTGTTTGCCCGAGTTTGGTTTGTTGAAACTCGATTCCAACTTCGCTATTGGATTTGTGGCCTCGGTATTTAGCTACGGTGCGAATTTCGTTAAATTCCGAGGTCATTTGGATTTCGGGTCGATTTGGCATTATTTAATTAATTATTATGATATTATATATATACGCGTAAATCGAAAACCCGAACCCTACTATTCATCATCTTCCCTAAACCCGACGGCGGAGTTTTCGCGAAACGGAAGGAGCGGCGAACAGGGCGTGCGTTCGGCCGGCGATTTCTAGAGATCCGGTGGTCGGATTCGCCAATAAACCTGAGATTCGGAGAGCTCTTGTCAAGAGCTACGCGATCGTGATAAGTCTTTCCCGATTCCTCAATTTTTATATGTTAGGGTTATCTATTTTGATCACTTTTCCCCTCGAAAAATTTCAGGGAAACGTTGCTAGGGCCTTTGTACGACCGATACTTATTGCGGTGCGAGCGGGCGTCGTTTCTTCGAAAGTTCAAGGCAAGTGGATCTCTCCCATTGCATGTCCATTTTTAGTCATTATCTTCTTCTCTTTCATCCTCCCTTAGAGAATAGGAGTAGTGTAGAATGAGTCTTGGAAGAATCCTGTTGCAGAATAGAGATCAGGCGTTCTGACTCTAGCGGGTTGCAGTCCGGGCGGTCTGTCGGTTTCTCTCCTGCGGTTTGGTTGCTGACCTGTTACTGTTGGTGCTCTAGCGGTTTTTCAATCAGTCCCTAGTGACTTGGAGACCGGGCGACCTGGCGGTCTATTGTGGCGGCTTGGTGTCTTCCTCCTGCGGTTGTCGGGCGGTTTGCCCATTCATTAAGGCACGCTGCTTGGTCGACTTGTATTTATGTTAAACCGCTTGTACATGATATTTTTTAGTCCCACATTATTTATTTGTAATCTCTCTCATCTCCTACATTCTATAAAAGGGAGGATATACCATGTAATTGATATCTTTTTTCGAATACAAAAATTTCTGTTTGTCCAATTTCCGGACTCTCTTTTTTTCTGTTCGGACATGGTATCAGAGCCCGCGATCTTGTCCGCCTGACTCAGTGCCTTCCTTTATCCGCGCGACTTGATCTCCTTCTTGCCTCCTGTTTGCGCGTCCTCTCCTCCTTTGTCGCGGCTCTTTGTTTGCGCGACCTTCTTCTTCTCGCTCTTTCTCCGCGGACTACTTTCGCGGCTTCTCGGTCTTCTGTTCGCGCGGCCTGCTCTCTTCCCGCGCGACTTCTTTCCTTTTCTCTGTTGCAAATTCTTCATGAGAAGGCTCCTGAACTACTGGTCTCCACGACAGTGTTCATAAGTGCATCCAAAAGGCTTACATCTGCACTATTTGGCAGATGGGAGAGGAAAATCACAAAGCCATCCAAGGCTTCATCCTCCTCCAGGACTTCTGAGAGCACCAGGGCTGTGATATCCACTCCTCCACCTCCAGAAGATGTCCTCCCATCCACCCACATTCCTTCAAATCATCCTCAACAACAACCATCTTCTTCTCCAGTTCATACTCCACCAAATCAACAACATCAACCCTCACCAGTTCAATCTCCAGAGCATACCACACCACCTCTATCTCCACCTACACATTCTCCACCTCCTCCACTTAATACATCTGAAATACAATCTGATATTCCATCTACCTCCCAACCATCTTTCGACCTACTGTCTCCTAAACCATCTCCACATAGTTCTCCACTTCATGAACCCATTTCCTCCCCACAACCACAGTTCCCCTATCTACTGATGCAACTCCCTCTATTCCCATCCCTCCATTCACCCACACTGACATACCATCTACTGCTCCAGACTCCACACATACAGATATTTCAAGTCTATTCTCTATATGTTCAAACTGTGGACATCACACTGCTTACTCCTCCACTACTCCAGAATCTCTATATTTAAATTTTTCTGATATAGCTAAAGACCTTCTAGCATTCATTTCTCTCACTCTTAACAAACTTATAACTGATGTTATAGCTCCACTCTCTGCTTCCATCACTTCTCTATCATCCATAATTGCTGCTCTTTCCCATGTCCCTTCTTTTGGAGGACTGGCTTCAGGGCCCCCTGAACCCAGTCAAGGGGAGATGCTCTGTGAAGAAGTTCCAGTTTTGACAGCAGCAACAGAAGCAGCAGAAGATTCTGTGATGTCTGATGACTCAGAAGAAGCAGCTATTCCTACTGAAATAATTGAGTTATATATAGTTTTTGATATAGATATGGATGACACAATTTTGACAGAAATAAATACTGTTGGTGATTATATTATAAATCACACAGTTAATCTGAATTCTTTACTAAATTTATTCAGTTTTGTCTACAGAGATACTCTACCTAGTTCTTCTTATATCATTCTTTGGATATAGTTCCATATACTGCACCAATAAGCCCCACAGTTGCTAAGCAACTTAAGGCTAGTTTTGCAGTAGCAGAGCTTCCCAAAGTATCAGCTCCCATGGCCAGTTCTTCTCCAAAGGCCATCTCACCTCCAACATACAATATGGATGACAGCCCCTTGCCTGATCTTGATGAAATTCTTATGCCTGACATTGAAGAAGAAAACAAGTTAATTGCTGAAAGTATTTCTGAAACCATTGTTGCTCAACCAATTCTTCCAGAACCTCCAGTGCAGCCTCAAGCATAAAAGCAAATATCAAAAGATCTTCTAAAGGCACTTGATGATCTATATGGCAATCCTCAGGGATCTTCTAATGAAGAAGAGGATGATGATGATTCTGATGATAATACTACTGCCAAGAAGAATGTTTCTAAGAAAAGAAACGTTGTTCCCAAAGCTGCTCCCAAACCAAACCCTACTCATGATACTCCATATTATATTCTACAGAATATCACTCCATATCCAAGGATGCCAGCATGGATGGGGCTTTCAATGAATGAACAAAAAGCCAGAAAGAAAAGCAGCAGGTACTCTACTCCTCTTTCTCAAAGGAACTGGAGAGGTCCTCATCCTCCTCCTCCTCCTGCTGGTGCTTCAGGAAGCAGTTCTCAGAGGTCTACTCCATATGTTAGAACATATCAAAGACAACCTGATAGATCCTCAAGATCACATGGAAGCAGCCAGCAAATGTATTCTTCTAGCAGCATACAGTAGCAACAACCACAACTGCAAGACATTCAACAACAAGCTTCTAAAACTGAAAAAGCAGAAAGTCTAAAAAGGCCTGCATCACCACCTATTCCATTTGTGGATCCTGAAATAGAAACAACTTCAAGAATGGCCAGATTCTAGGAGCTTGTTGGATTATCAATGTCAACAAAGCTAAAGCTGAAGGGAGAGATCCATCTCAGTACTCAACCATGTCATCATACAGAAAGGAAGAATTGAAAAGTTATGAAAAGGCTAACAAATTTTTCAATGTAGATGCCTACATGAACTTGCATCCAGAGGCTGTGGTACCCAGGGAAACTTCTCTTAATATAATTGGTTTTGCTGATATGACCATGTCCAAAAGAGAAGCAGCAAATCCTAATAGAGAAATCAAATTCACCCAGCCTTCTGAGAAAGACAATGCTGACAAGGAAAAGAAAAAAAAAAGAAATGATATATTCTGTTTAGTTTTGATTTTCTGAACTATATTTATTTTCTGTCACAAAGCTATTATCTATGTAAATATCTATTGAATGTTTCAATTTTCCATCAGATATATTTATCCTGCTTTGTGAATGTTTTTCCTTCATTTTGTATTAGTGACCTCACCCAAATAGGGGGAGATTATTGGATCCCTAGTTGGATTTGGGCTAGCTTCACTAATTAGGATGTCTGACCCATAATGTATAGCCAGGGTCATGGGTTTTGATTCCTAGAGTCTAGGCTAAGTCTTTAGGTTAAGCCATACATGGACCAGCCAGTAGAGGACCTCAGATGACTCAAGACTTAGAGAAAATCAAGTTCAGTATATAAGTTCGACATTATACTGAACTTGATTTTCTCTAAGTCTTGAGTCATCTGAGGTCCTCTGCTGGCTGGTCCATGTATGGCTTAACCTAAATACTTAGCCTAGACTCTAGGACTCAAAACACATGACCCTGGCTATACATTATGGGTCAGACATCCTAATTAGTGAACCTAGCCCAAATCCAACTAGGGATCCAACAGTCTGTGAGCACAAGTTAGCTCCCTCTTGATCACGTGCTTCATACAGAAGTTGAAGAACTTATATGAGGTAAACTCTCCTCCATTATTTGTCCTCAATTTCTTAATCCATTACCTTAATACACCTTCAACAAGATCCTTGAACTCCAAAACTTATAAAAGACGTCTAATTCATGAAGTACACCTAAGTGTATCTTACGAAGTCATCAACCAAAACCAACATATATTTGTTTCCTCCAAGACCTGAAGTAATGAATCCTCCCATCAGATCACTGTGAATGCACTCCAATGGTGTCTTGCATCTAGAAAAAGACTTATCAAATGGAAGGCGATGTGCCTTTCTATACTGACACCATTCACAAACATGATCATCGCCTAGGGATCAAAGACTAGGCAAGCCTTTCACCAGACCTTTCTATGAAAAAGTCTTCAGCTTATCCACAATGTGTCTAAGCCTCTTATGTTAGATAGATGCGTTATTATTTGCCCACATCTTCTCAATATAAGAAGTTTTTGACAGAATGAACAAATCCTTCACCCATTACCTGACATGAGAAACGTCAACATTCATCGCTAACACATTCTTGAGAAACTTCACTTTTGATTGGCCAAATAAAACATGATAATCGATATCAACTACATTGATCACAAAGAACAAGTTCTTCATTCCCAGTACGTGATAAACATTCTTCAAGGTTAGTAACCCCTGTCACTGCTGAAAGAAAATATTCCCTCCTTCTCGACTGCATGAACTATATCATTAGATGTAATGATTGTGTCATTATCCTTATACACTTGCAGAGAAGAAAACTTTGACTCAACACAGGTGAGGTGATGACCACACCCAGAGTCGATAATCTAATCCTCTTGGAAGTTGATGGAGGTCAGAACATCAACAAACGTCACAGTTATGTTTGCCAAGAAGCAACTCTCCCCCATTCACCTTCACTCTTAGATCCTCCTCTTCCTACAACATGTCCTAGCTGAAGGTTCACCTTGCATTCCTTCTTCATGTGACCAAGCTTGTTGCACCTAAAACACCTTAGACCTTTCTTACCTCCATCACGCTTAGGAGTTTTACCACCTTCCTGATGTGATGAGGTAGAAGCCTCCCCCATCATTGGTCTTCTTCTTCTCTCACCTTTTCATCTTCCTTGAATGCAGAACTTCACTATCTCCCCCAAAGATAGAACACCCAGACATTTATCTTGCTAAGCTCTGCTGAGAGGCTAGTAAGTTCTCTGGCTCCAATAAATATAGTTGAGTAGCCCACCCCTGCACTGAAGTGATGAAAACAACATATTCTTTCCACAAGCCGTGAATAATATGTCTCTTCATCTTAGCCTCTGAAATAGGCTCATCTGGATCGAGTGCTGAAATTTCAGCATACAAGCTCTTCATCTTTAAGAAGAAAGATGAGATTGACAAGTCTTCTTGAATGACCCTAGCCAACTTATTCTCCAAATATTGTATATGAGCTACTTTCTTCTTGTTGAACCACTCATTCAGAGAAGTCTAAATCTCAAAAGTCAATCAACAACCTATGATGTGGTCGAACAGCTCCGGTGAGATAGCTTGCTTGAGTGTGAACTTTGATTTAGCATTAGTTCTCATCCAAGCTCTCACCCCCTAAACATTATCTCCAGTAGCTACCACCTCATGTCTGTCATCTCCACCAACAACCTCCCAGAGGTCCTCACCAAGTAATTAACCTTCTATGCAAGACTTCCATTTCTTGTAATTTTTCTGATTTAGCAGCTCAATACCCACTCCTCTTATGTATCCACCCTCCATACTAGATACCTGGTTTACTTCTCTTCCAAAGGTACTTAGCAAAGTCTGGTTAGCGGCTAACTACTAAAACCTCTGTCCCTCTGGTGCTATGTAAAATTTTATAATGGAGAGGTTGTAGGACCACTCTCAGTTAACCAAGAATAATTAACTACTAGTAAAGGAAAACAAGAATAAACACTTATATTTTATTCACTTCTTTACAAGGTGAGACATACAAGCCCAAGACATGATTTTGCGTTGCACCCGATGGAGATAAAAAATAGACAAGTAAAAAATTGGTGAACTTAAAAACACAAATCGCCAAGCCGCCTGTTCAAACTTTAGGTTGCTTGACTGCAGAAGTTGTTAATCTGCAAATGTCACAATTCACAAAATCTCTCAACCCGCAAGGGTCTTCGCGAACAAATACTTTGACTTGATGGAGAACAGACCGCACAAATCACATGAATAGAGGACCAAGTCGAGCGACCTAGTCCTTAACCACCTACCTGAGATCTGAGAACTGCACCCAAAGAAAAAGACTGCTCTAGTAGTATAACCCGTGACTTAGCTGCTTAACTACTAACTCCTGCCCGATGTACCACACAGAGACTCTACTGACAAACCACTAGTACTAGTCTACTAATCGCTCAGTGCTAGCCGCACAGTTCACAACCACAACTTTGCAGATGCTACTTCTCCTTATCATGTTGATGAACGTAATTGTAACTTAATGAGTGTGTGAGATGTGATATGTGATTGTGATGATGTGTTGTGATTAATTATGCTTTAGTAAGGCAAGTGTAACTATCATTACAGAGTATAGAATCAAGTGTCGTATTTTTCTGGGTCTGCCGAGTACTTGTACTCGCAAGGAAGAGTTATTATTTTATCTTAACAAAATAGCGGTTGGTTTGCAAAAAAAAGACAAAATACGATTTAAACTAATTGAGATAAATTCGATGAGATACAAGTTAGCACTTGATCTAGAATCCCTTTGAATAAGATGAACATTGATTAAAAGATTTAAGTGCAAGCTCTAATAATTTGTCTTTGGTCGTGGAACCTCCCAAATTATGTTAACGCCCCTCTAAGCTTTCTTTAGGCTGTGAACCTCACTATTAGGTTTGACACCAATCTGAAAGATTTGGGTTGTCCTATATTGACGATTGCATGACAACTTCTTTTGTCTTTGAGCGATCTTCTTGTATCCACAACCTCTTGGTAAAATCTAGGATACAGATCTAGGATCGAAGACTATGTAGCAATATGTTTAAGTGATCTCCCCGTATCCACAATCTCTCGGTAAAATCTAGGACGCAGATCTAAGATCGGACTCGCCACACTAGAATTCAAACAAATTATAATTAAAGACAACCCGAACCAAATTAAAATTGAGAGCTTGCTAGACGATTAAAAGAAAACTAAAGTTTATTTCATTTCAAAGTTCATCATGTTCAAGTAATAAAAGAAATTTAGTTAATCATCATGATGTGAAAATTATATAAAATGGTAGAGAAATTCATGATTACTACAAAGGAAAAAACTTGAAATACCAAACTACAAAACTAAACTATAACTTGAAAAAAAAATTAACTAAGGCTTCATTTGGTTCGGTGTTTTGCCGCCTCCGTTTGGAGCAAACGCTGCCGGACGGCGGGTAAACAAATGGCCGGCAGCGGCGTTTGCTCTGTTTGCACCCACAGCAAGGAGGAGACGGTCTCGATCCGCTCCATTTCGACCCACGCTTCTCCCCCTCTGATTCCAAAATGCCATTTCGACCTACTGGATACACCCTCCACCGCCGAACCAAATATAACTTAAGCTAAACTATAAACTAGAAATGAAAAATAAGAAAATATAGTACCAAATTACATAATTTCTCCACCAAAATCTCCCTCTTCATATCAATGAGAAGATCAGTATTTATAGGAAGATTTGCAGGGGAGTCACGCCCCTAGGTCACGTCTGTGACCTAGGGCATATAAGGTATGAAACCGGTGACATAAAAGCCTGAGAAATGTTGGGAAGCTAAACTGCTCAGAGTCATTTTTTATTGGTCATGCCCCTAGTCACGCTCATGACCAGGGCGTGTAGCGGATGATTCTGAAAATGACGGGAAAACGACTCAATTTGGAGTGATGGCGACAATTGTTGAGTAGGTCACACCTGGGAGTACTGCCCGTGACCTAGGCGTAACTGCTCGAAACGGTCGATGATGGAAACTGACTTCCATAACTCTGGATTACGCCTGGGATCTGGATGGCACACCCTCCCTATCACACCCGTGACACGGGCGTGTAACTATATAATGAAGCGTCAACTCATTTTGAATAGCGACACGCCCCCTGGTCACGCCCGTGACCAAGGCTTGTAATTAAAAACTTAGCTACCATATGAAAAGTGTTCAATCAAATGTTTTGTCTTCAACATATTGAAATTAAAAGATCGTTTGAGCATAGCTCCATTCAAGTTAGTAATAAATTTAAAGGGTCTTTGTACTCAGACCTTGTTGGGTGTGTATCGTTATAAGCTTTGCTATTGATTAATGTGGAGGATGACAAATACCTTAAATCAAAGCTAGTTGTTGGTGAACATTGTCCACATAGAAGTCGTTCATGTAACATCCCTAGCCGATCCAACGTGACAGCGTCATGGCTCCGCTCTAGGCGACGCTACCGGGCTGCAGCCCAAGCACCCCAACCCCTCTCCATCCACAGGCGGGTTGTTGGTGGCCACAGCCTCCCTTTCATGAGGTAAACTCGATAGTCAAGCCCGCACTACGGGGACTTCCCAGGAGGTCACCCATCCCAGTACTACTCCAGCCCGAGCACGCTTAACTATGAAGTTCTTTCAACTCTCATCACCAATTGAGCTGCAGCTCAATTGGTGAGGAGAGTTGAAAGAACTCCATAGTTAAGCGTGCTCGGGCTGGAGAAATTCTGGGATGGGTGACCTCCTGGGAAGTCCCCGTAGTGCAGGCTTGACTATCGAGTTTACCTCATCAAAGGGAGGCTGCGGCCACCAACAACCCGCCGGTGGGCTGGAGAGGGGTTGGGGTGCATGGCCTGCAGGCTTGAATGTGAAAGGCTGACTACCAGTGGTGGGCCCAGGTCTGGACCCTGGTAGGTCGGCGGTTCCAGCTGGGTCCCATGTTGATGGGCCTGGACCGTTACAAAAAGTGCACTTTTTGTAACGGTCCAGGCCCATCAACTTGGGACCCAGCTGGAACCGCCGACCTACCAGGGTCCAGACCCGGGCCCACCACTGGTAGTCAGCCTTTCACATTCAAGCCTGCAGGCCATGCACCCCAACCCCTCTCCAGCCCACCGGCGGGTTGTTGGTGGCCGCAGCCTCCCTTTGATGAGGTAAACTCGATAGTCAAGCCTGCACTACGGGGACTTCCCAGGAGGTCACCCATCCCAGAACTTCATAGTTAAGCGTGCTCGGGCTGGAGTAGTACTGGGATGGGTGACCTCCTGGGAAGTCCCCGTAGTGCGGGCTTGACTATCGAGTTTACCTCATGAAAGGGAGGCTGTGGCCACCAACAACCCGCCTGTGGATGGAGAGGGGTTGGGGTGCTTGGGCTGCAGCCCGGTAGCGTCACCTAGAGCGGAGCCGTGACGCTGTCACGTTGGATCGGTTAGGGATGTTACAATAAAAGTGCACTTTTATTGTAAGGCCCCTAGTCGATCCAACGTGACAGCGTCAAGCTCCGCTCTAGGCGACCCTACCGGGCTGCAGCCCAAGCACCCCAACCCCTCTCCATCCACAGGCGGGTTGTTGGTGGCCACAGCCTCCCTTTCATGAGGTAAACTCGATAGTCAAGCCCGCACTACGGGGACTTCCCAGGAGGTCACCCATCCCAGTACTACTCCAGCCCGAGCACGCTTAACTATGGAGTTCTTTCAACTCTCATCACCAATTGAGTTGCGGCTCAATTGGTGATGAGAAGTGAAGGAACTCCATAGTTAAGCGTGCTTGGGCGAGAGTAGTACTGGGATGGGTGACCTCCTGGGAAGTCCCCGTACGGCCCAACTTAACTGTCGAGTTCGCTCATCAAAGGGAGGCTGTGGCCGCCAACAACCCGCCAGTGGGCTGGAGAGGGGTTGGGGTGCTTGGGCTGCAGCCCGGTAGGGTCGCCTAGAGCGGAGCCGTGACACTGTCACATTGGATCGGCTAGGGGCCTTTCAATAAAAGTGCACTTTTATTGTAAGGCCCCTAGCCGATCCAACGTGACAGCGTCACGGCTCCGCTCTAGGCGACCCTACCGGGCTGCAGCCAAGCACCCCAACCCCTCTCCATCCACAGGCGGGTTGTTGGTGGCCACAGCCTCCCTTTCATGAGGTAAACACGATAGTCAAGCCCGCACTACGGGGACTTCCCATGAGGTCACCCATCCCAGTACTACTCCAGCCCGAGCACGCTTAACTATGGAGTTCCTTCAACTCTCATCACCAATTGAGCTGCAGCTCAATTGGTGATGAGAGTTGAAGGAACTCCATAGTTAAGCGTGCTCGGGCTGGAGTAGTACTGGGATGGGTGACCTCATGGGAAGTCCCCGTAGTGCGGGCTTGACTATCGAGTTTACCTCATGAAAGGGAGGCTGTGGCCACCAACAACCCGCCTGTGGATGGAGAGGGGTTGGGGTGCTTGGGCTGCAGCCCGGTAGGGTCGCCTAGAGCGGAGCCGTGACGCTGTCACGTTGGATCGGCTAGGGGCCTTACAATAAAGTCACTCATCCCAGAATTTCTCCAGCCCGAGCACGCTTAACTATGGAGTTCTTTCAACTCTCATCACCAATTGAGCTGCAGATCAATTGGTGATGAGAGTTGAAAGAACTCCATAGTTAAGCGTGCTCGGGCTGGAGAAATTCTGGGATGGGTGACCTCCTGGGAAGTCCCCGTATTGCAGGCTTGACTATCGAGTTTACCTCATCAAAGGGAGGCTGCGGCCACCAACAACCCGCCGGTGGGCTGGAGAGGGGTTGGGGTGCATGGCCTGCAGGCTTGAATGTGAAAGGCTGAATACCAGTGGTGGGCCCGGGTCTGGACCCTGGTAGGCCGGCGGTTCCAGCTGGGTCCCATGTTGATGGGCCTGGACCGTTACAGTTCAACACTTGGGTTACCTTGCAGTCCTGAATTGACACCATATATCTTACAAAACAAAGCATGCCCGATATATTTAATACACAAGCATTATAAGCAATTATCTTTTCCCCTGGAAAGTGATACAATTCCAAATACACAAGAATCTATGAACACCAAAAATAGATATAGTATTTGAGTTGGAGGGGATCATAACAAGGTATGCAAACACTAATGAGCATCAACAAAAGGAGATCAAAAATAAATTGCATGAAATCATGGATCCAACATCAATCCTAACGAAAGAGCCGCTTTTACCAACAAAATTAAAAGGCAGGACAAACTGGAGTACAACGAGGTTTACACATGACTTCAAAACTACAAAGTGCAAGCCCTCTCTTTTTGAGCACATTTTGAAGGAGGGCATAAGTACACAAAAAAATTGTCAAAGTCATCAAGAGAACAAGGTATGTGAATCCATAGATTATATGATAGAGTTCGCCGACAACTACCGTCTTGCATTTCAGATTACTTGGTGGATGTGTTCAATGACGTTGTGGATGGCCATTGTGTATTTCACATGATTATTGAATCACTCGGCCTTGGTGAAAATTGGCAAAAAGTTGGAGCTGATTTAATGAATGAGTTGGTAAGAAGAAAAATTTTGTATGATGCAATTTACGGAAGCACAAAAAGAAAGGAATTAATTAACAATCTAGATTGCAAGAGCTTACACGTGCCATATGATAAGTGGATGTCCATACCAGATATGGGGTTGGTGATTTCAACTTGCTACAATGTTGGGGTGGCTCATATTTCAAGAAATCAAAGTTTAACATTTTTGCCATTGGATTCACCTCTTCCTCGAAGTCCGAAAGTCATCTTCATCGGCTTAATTAATGGTAACCATTTCGAGGGATTGTGCAAGAAAGAAGGGAGCCCACTACCACCACTCTACTCCCCATGGAGGCGATATCATACACAATTGATAACTACATGAGAATGCATAATCAATTCAAAAGAATGAAAGGTTAGATTACTTATTTTTATTTTCAATGACCTCTTAACTGTTACTATTTGAATATGTTCTATTAATTTTTTATGTAATGTTAGGTGGAGCATGTCATTCGTGAATTTTTCATTGCATGCATACATATTATTGAAGTCCAAAGGTGAAGTTATGCAAATTATGTCTAGTAAATTGATGCTATTTTAAGTATAATGTTCACTAATTTGAAGACTCATGATATTGTATGTTCTTGGTCATAAAAATTTCGTGACGGCTCAAAAAATTTGGAGTTTTTGAAGATATTGTGAGACATTTAAAAAAGATTTGAATCATTTTGAGAAGTTTTGTTTACATAAATTATATGTAAATGTTAACAAAAATTTTTAAGTATAACTGTTATTTGAGAACGAATGAAGCAATTTATTATATGAATTGAATTTTTTTTTTATTTTTTGGTGGTTTGTTAATAATAATATGAAAAAGCAGAAAGTCCAAAAAGGTCTGCATCACCACCTATTCTATTTGTGGATCCTGAAATAGAAACAACTTCAAGAATGGCTAGATTCTAGGAGCTTGTTGGATTATCAATGATCAACAAAGCTAAAGCTGAAGGGAGAGATCCTTCTCAGTACTCAACCATGTCATCATACAGAAAGGAAGAATTGAAAAGGTATAAAAAGGCTAACAAATTTTTCAATGTAGATGCCTACATGAACTTGCATCCAGAGGCTGTGGTACCCAGGGCAACTTCTCTTAATATAATTGGTGATGCTGATATGACCATGTACAAAAGAGAAGCAGCAAATCCTAATAGAGAAATCAAATTCACCCAGCCTTCTGAGAAAGACAATGCTGACAAGGAAAAGAAGTAGAAGAAATGATATATTCTGTTTAGTTTTGATTTTTTGAACTATATTTCTTTTCTGTCACAAAGATCTATATAAACATCTACTGAATGTTTCAATTTTCTATCAGATATATTTATCCTGCTTTGTGAATGTTTTTCCTTCATTTTGTATTAGTGACCTCACCCGAATAGGGGGAGATTATTGGATCCCTAGTTGGATTTGGGCTAGGTTCACTAATTAGGATGTCTGACCCATAATATATATCCAGGGTCATGTGTTTTGAGTCCTAGAGTCTAGGCTAAGTCTTTAGGTTAAGCCTAGACTCTAGGACTCAAAACATATGACCCTGGCTATACATTATGGGTCAGACATCCTAATTAGTGAACCTAGCCCAAATCCAACTAGGGATCCAATAGACTGTGAGCATAAGTAAGCTCCCTCTTGATCTCGTGCTTCATGCAGAAGTTGAAGAACTTATATGAGGTAAACTCTCCTTCATTATCTGTCCTCAATTTCTTAATACATTACCTTAATACGCCTTCAACAAGATCCTTAAACTCCACAAACTTATAAAAGACTTCTAATTCACGAAGTACATCCAAGTGTATCTTATGAAGTCATCAACCAAAACCAACATATATTTGTTTCCTCTAAGACCTGAAGTAATGAATCCTCCCATCAGATCACTGTGAATGCACTCCAATGGTGTCTTGCATCTAGGAAAAGACTTATCAAATGGAAGGCGATGTGCCTATCTATACTAACACCATTCACAAACATGATCATCGCCTAGGGATGAAAGACTAGGCAAGCCTTTCACCAGACCTTTCTATGAAAAAAGTCTTCAGCTTATCCATCCCAATGTGTTTAAGCCTCTTATGTTAGATAGATGCGTTGTTATTTGCCCACATCTTCTCAATATAAGAATTTTTTGACAAAATGAACAAATCCTTCACACATCACCTGACATGAGTAACGTCAGCCTTCACCGCTAACACATTCTTGAGAAACTTCACTTTTGATGGGCCAAATAAAACATGTTAACCAACATCAACTACATTGATCACAGAGAACAAGTTCTTCATTCCCAGTACGTGATAAACATTCTTCAAGGTTAGTAACCCCTATCACTGCTGAAAGAAAATATTCCCACCTCCTCGACTGCATGAACTATATCATTAGATGTAATGATTGTGTCATTATCCTTATACACTTGCAGAGAAGAAAACTATGACTCATCACAGGTGAGGTGATGACCACACCCACAGTCGATAATCTAATCCTATTGGAGGTTGATGGTGGTCAGAACATCAACAAATGTCACAGTTATGTTTGCCAAGAAGCAACTCTCCCCCATTCACCTTCACTCTTAGATCCACCTCTTCCTACAACATGTCCTAGCTGAAGGTTCACCTTGTAGTCCTTCATGTGACCAAGCTTGTTGCACCTAAAACACCTTAGACCTTTCTTACCTCCATCACGCTTAGGATTTTTACCACCGTCCTGATGTGATGAGGTAGAAGCCTCCCCATCATTGGTCTTCTTCTTCTCTCACCTTTTCATCTTCCTTGAATGTAGAACTCCACTATCTCCCCCAGAGATAGAACACCCAGACATTTATCTTGCTAAGCTCTGCTGAGAGGCTAGTAAGTTCTCTGGCTCCAATAAATATAGTTGAGTAGCCCACCCCTGCACTGAAGTGATGAAAACAACATATTCTTTCCACAAGTCGTGAATAATATGCCTCTTCATCTTAGCCTCTGAAATAGGCTCATATGGATCGAGTGCTGAAATTTCAGCATACAAGCTCTTCATCTTCAAGAAGAAAGATGAGATTGACAAGTCTTCTTGAATGGCCCTAGCCAACTTATTCTCCAGAAATTGTAGATGAGCTACTTTCTTCTTGTTGAACCACTCATCCAGAGAATTCTAAATCTCAAAGGCCAACCAGCAACCTATGATGTGGTCGAACAGCTCCGGTGAGATAGCTTTGCTTGAGTGTGAACTTTGATTTAGCATTAGTTCTCATCCAAGCTCTCACCCCCTAAACATTATCTCCAGTAGCTACCACCTCATGTCTGTCATCTCCACCAACAACCTCCCAGAGGTCCTCACCAATTAAATAACCTTCTATGCAAGACTTCCATTTCTTGTAATTTTTTTGAGTTAGCGGCTCAATACCCACTCCTCTTAAGTATCCACCGTCTATACTAGATACCTGGTTTACTTCTCTTCCAAAGGTACTTAGCAAAGTCTAGTTAGCGCCTGACTACTAAAACCTCTGTCCCTCTGATGCTATGTAAAATTTTATAATGGAGAGGTCGTAGGACCACTCTCAGTTAACCAA
Source organism: Platanthera guangdongensis (assembly GCA_039583875.1). Classification (NCBI taxonomy): domain Eukaryota; kingdom Viridiplantae; phylum Streptophyta; class Magnoliopsida; order Asparagales; family Orchidaceae; genus Platanthera; species Platanthera guangdongensis. The sequence goes on along the minus strand of CM077157.1, from coordinate 46,729,487 downwards.
GAACAATTAACTACTAGTAAAGGAGAACAAGATCAAACACTAATATTTTATTCACTTCTTTACAAGGTGAGACATACAAGCCCAAGACATGATTTTGCGTTGCACCCGATGGAGATAAAAAATAGACAAGTAAAAAATTGGTGAACTTAAAAACACAAACCGCCAAGCCGCCTGTTCAAACTTTAGGTCGTTTGACTGCGGAAGTTGTTAATTTGCAAATGTAACAATTCACAGAATCTCTCAACCCACAAGGGTCTTCACGAACAAATACTTTGACTTGATGGAGAACAGACCGCACAAATCACACGAATAGAGGACCAAGTCGAGCGACCTAGTCCTTAACCACCTACCTGAGATCTGAGAACTGCACTCAAAGAAGAAGACTGCTCTAGTAGTACAACCTGTGACTTAGCTGCTTAACTACTAACTCCTGCCTGATGTACCACACAGAGACTCCACTGACAAACCACTAATACTAGTCTACTAATCGCTCAGTGCTAGTCACACAGTTCACAACCACAGCTTTGCAGATGCTACTTCTCCTTATCGCGCTGATGAACATAATTGCAACTTGATGAGTGCGTGAGATGTGATATGTGATTGTGATGATGTGTTTTGATTAATTAGCTTTAGTAAGGCAAGTGTAACTATCATTACAGAGTATAGAATCAAGTGTCGTATTTTTCTGGGTCTGCCGAGGACTTGTACTCGCAAGGAAGAGTTATTATTTTATCTTAACAAAATATCGGTTGGTTTGCCAAAAAAAAAGACAAAATACGATTTAAACTAATTGAGAGAAATTCGATGAGATACAAGTTAGCACTTGATCTAGAATCCCTTTGAATAAGATGAACATTGATTAAAAGATTTAAGTGCAAGCTCTAATAATTTGTCTGTGGTCGTGGAAGCTCCCAAATTATGTTAACGCCCCTCTAAGCTTGCTTTAGGCTGTGAACCTCACTATTAGGTTTGACCCCAATCTGAAAGATTTGGGTTGTCCTATATTGAGGATTGCATGACAACTTCTTTTGTCTTTGAACGATCTTCTCGTATCCACAACCTCTTGGTAAAATTTAGGATACAGATCTAGGATCGAAGACTATGTAGCAATATGTTTAAGTGATCCCCCGTATCCATAATCTCTCGATAAAATCTAGGACGTAGATCTAGGATCGGACTCACCACACTAGAATTCGAACAAATTATAATCAAAGACAACCCGAAGCAAATTAAAATTGAGAGCATGCTAGATGATTAAAAGAAAACCCAAGTTCATTTCATTTCAAAGTTCATCATGATCAAGTACTAAAAGAAATTTAGTTAATCATCATGATGTGAAAATTATATAAAATGGTAGAGAAATTCATGATTACTACAAAGGAAAAAATTTGAAATACCAAACTACAAAACTAAATTATAACTTGAAAAAAAATTAACTAAGGCTTCATTTGGTTCGGTGTTTCGCCGGCTCCGTTTGGAGCAAATGCTGTCGGACGGCGGGTAAATAAATGGACGGCAGCGGCGTTTGCTCCATTTGAACCCGCAGCAAGGAGGAGACGGTCTCGATCCGCTCCATTTCGACCCACGCCTCTCCCCCTCTGATTCCAAAATGCCATTTCGACCCACTGGATACACCCTCCACCGCCGAACCAAATATAACTTAAGCTAAACTATAAACTAGAAATGAAAAATAAGAAAATATAGTTCCAAATTACTTAATTTCTCCACCAAAATCTCCCTCTTCATATCAATGAGAAGATTGGTATTTATAGGAAGATTTGCAGGGGAATCACGCCCCTAGGTCACGCCTGTGACCTAGGGCGTATAAGGTATGAAACCGGTGACATAAAAGCCTGAGAAATGTTGGGAAGCCAAACTGCTCAGAGTCATTTTTTATGGGTCATACCCCTAGACACGCTCATGAACAAGGTGTGTAGCGGATGGTTCTGAAAACGGCGGGAAAACGGCTCAATTTGGATTGATGGCGACAATTGTTGAATAGGTCACACCTGGGAGTAATGCCCGTAACCTAGGCGTGACTGCTCGAAACGGTCGATGATGGAAACTGACTTCCATAACTCTGGATTATGCCTGGGATCTGGATGGCACACCCTCCCTATCACGCCCTTGACATGGGCGTGTAACTATATAATGAAGTGTCAACTCATTCTGAATAGCGGCACGCCCCCTGGTCACACCCGTGACCAAGGCTTGTAATTAGAAACTTAGCTACCATATGGAAAGTGTTCAATCAAATGTTATGTCTTCAACATATTGAAATTAAAAGATCGTTTGAGCATATCTCCATTCAAGTTAGTAATAAGTTTAAATGGTCTTTGTACTCAGACCTTGTTGGGTGTGTGACGTTACAAGCTTTGCTATTGATTAATGTGGAGGAGGACAAATACCTTAAATCAAAGCTAGTTGTTGGTGAACATTGTCCAAATAGAAGTCGTTCAACACTTGGGTTACCTTGCAGTCCTGAATTGACACCATATATCATACAAAACAAAGCATGCCCGATATAGTTAATACACACGCATTAGAAGCAATTATATTTTCCCCTGGAAAGTGATGCAATTCCAAATACACAAGAATCTATGAACACTAAAGAGAGGATACATGGAACACGTTGTGCATACTCGCCAGCTCCGGTGGCAGCTCCAGCCTGTATGCTAAGGGACCGATCCGCTCCCGGATCCTATAAGGCCCCATATATCTTGGGCTGAGTTTCTTCTTCCGACCACGTACCCATGAAACCCCATGCATTGGTCGGATCTTCAAGAACACCAGGTCCCCCACCCGGAACTCCACCTGACGATGTCGAGCGTCGGAATACTTAGCCTGTCGGCTCTGTGCCTCTAGCATCCTGTCCCGTATCATAGATGTAGTATTTGAGTTGGAGGGGATCATAACAAGGTATGCAAACACTAATGAGCATCAACAAAAGGAGATCAAAAATAAATTGCATGAAATCATGGATCCAACATCAATTCTAACGAAAGAGCCGCTTTTGCCAATAAAATTAAAAGGTAGGACAAACTGGAGTACAAAGAGGTTTACACATGACTTTAAAACTACAAAGTGCAAGCCCTCTCTTTTTGAGCACATTTTGAAGGAGGGCATAAATACACAAAAAAATTGTCAAAGTCATCAAGGGAACAAGGTATGCAAAGCCATAGATTATATTATAGAGTTCGCCGACAACTACCGTCTTGCATTTTGGATTACTTGCTGAATGTGTTCAATGACGTTGTGGATGGCCATTGTGGATTTCACATGATTATTGAATCACTCGGCCTTGGTGAAAATTGGCAAAAAGTTGGAGCTGATTTAATGAAAGAGTTGGTAAGAAGAAAAATTTTGTATGATACAATTTATGGAAGCACAAAAAGAAAGGAATTAATTAACAATCTAGATTGCAAGAGCTTACCCGTGCCATATGATAAGTGGATGTCCATACCGGATATGGGGTTGGTGATTTCAACTTACTACAATGTTGGGGTGGCTCATATTTCAAGAAATCAAAGTTTAACATTTTTGTCATTGGATTCACCTCTTCCTTAAAGTCCGAAAGTCATCTTCATCAGCTTAATTAATGGTAACCATTTCGAGGGATTGTGCAAGAAAGAAGGGAGCCCACTACCACCACTCTACTACCCATGGAGGCGAAATCATACACAATTGATAACTACATGAGAATGCATAATCGATTCAAAAGAATGAAAGGTTAGATTACTTACTTTTATTTTCAATGACCTCCTAACTGTTACTATTTGAATATGTTCTATTAAATTTTTATGTAATGTTAGGTGGAGCGTGTCATTCGTGAATTTTTCATTGCATGCATACATATTATTGGAGTCCAAAGGTGAAGTTATGCAAATTATGTCTCGTGAATTGATGCTATTTTAAGTATAATGTTCGCTAATTTGAACACTCATGATATTGTATGTTCTTGGTCATTAAAATTTTGTGACGGGTCAAAAAATTTGGAGTTTTTGAAGATATTGTGAGACACTTAAAAAAGATTTGAATCATTTTGAGAAATTTTGTTTACATAAATTATATGTAAATGTTAACAAAAATTTTTAAGTATAACTGTTATTTGAGAACGAATAAAGCAATTTATTATATGAATTGAATTTTTTTTTATTTTTTGGTGGTTTGTTAATAATAATATGGTTTTCAAATAATCATTTTTAAAAATAATGATTTGCTAGTAGTAATGATTTGCTAGTAGCGGAAATGAGCTTCTTCCACTCTCATCCTTGCATTATATATAAATATATAATTTATGTACAAGACTGATTCCAAATTAAAGGGAGCCTTGGAGTAAACTAAAGCATGCAAGCCAACAACCTCCCCTCCCCATCCCAGGTCATCTCCCTTTGCAAATCTCGCAACATACAAAAGCTTCGCCTTTATGGATCGAATCCCGCCGTCCTCGCAGGCCTCCGAAACTCCGACATTGGCATAATCCTCGGAGCCGACGAGCAGGATCTTCAGCAGCTCTCCTGGGACCCTGCCGCTGTCGGCGGCTGGGTTCAGGCGAACATCATTCCATATGTTGGCTCAGTAAACTTCCAGTACATTGTCATGGGCAATGAGGAAATCCCCAGCCGGCCGGCCCCCTCGCTAGCAACATCCTTCCCGCCATATGCAACATTGCCGGCTCCTTGCAGGCCGCTGGCATCTCCATTCCGGTCACCGCCTCCGTCTCCATGGGGATGCTCGGGACAACATTCCCGCCGTCGCAAGGCGTTTTCTCGAACCAAGCATTATAGGTGATCTACACAAAATATATTTCGTGCGCTCGGCTCACGAGAGATGTGTGGGCGCGGGAGAAATCGGGCCACCCGTCTACTTTTTACACGAATATTAATAAGTGCATGTCGAATTCCAAAGTGTCCAACTTATTTTGGATCGTTAGATTTTAAACGGATGGATAAGATTTCCAGCTCACACAGAAATATGCGCGTCAGAGGCACCAAAAAATAGCTTGATCAACTCAGCGTCCCTAATTATTTAAATATCTACTGCCTTATCATCAAGTTTTGTATCAATAAACATTTTATTTATATAATTATTATGATGAATAAAGACATAGTACTTCGTACACATTGTTTCCTTGCTCTCATCAGGCAACACGCTGTTGTTGGTCAATGTCTACCCCTACTTCTCCTACATGAGAACCCGACAGGCGACAGCGATTAGGCTGTATTTGTTTGGGGGTTTCGCAGCTCCGTTTTGGGCAAACACCGCCTGAAGGAGGGTAAACAAATGAACCTTCTGCGACGTTTGCTCCGTTTCCAGCCGCCCGCCTTGAGAAACGCCCCAAAAAGTTCCGTTTGGAGCAGCCACCTCCCCCCTCCGATTCAAACTCTCCGTTTCCATCCGCCGGATCAACCCGCCACCGCCGAACTAAAATGGAGTCTTACTCTCGACTATGCACTTTTCAGAGCAAAAGGCACGGTCGTGCAAGACGATAATCTCGGGTACTGAAACTTATTTGATGCAATAGTGGATACGGTGAGATCTGCACTTGACAGAATTGGTGGCGGCAGTGTGGGCTTGGTGGTGTCGGAGAGCAGATGGTCGTCGGCTGGAGGTCCTAATGCGGCCACTATCGATAATGTGAGAACATACATGAACAATTTAGGCTTCATTTGGTAGAGCGGTTGCGGTTATAAAAGAAGCGGTTGTAAAGACAGTTTTATAAATGGAGTTGTTGGAAACTTGCTGTTGGAAATGGAGATCTGCTTGGATAGTCAGTGTTTATAGAGTTGTTCAGAAAAGAAAACCGTTTGACGAAACAGCGGTGGCGTTCACAAATTTTTTTTAATAAATTGTTGAAAGTAATATTTATATTTTTTATTATTATTTTTATTAATTAATTTTAATATTAAAAATTCTCCTTTCAATTACATAATTATATATATATATATATATATATATATATATATATATATATATATATATATATTAAAATATGTTTATTAAAATTACTGGTGAAACTATAAAACTATTTTTCTTGTAATTTCTAAATTGCTTTTGTAAAACTTTTCACTCCTCCGCCCTGCGCATCCGTCGTCTGCCTCCGCCATGTTGCTGCATGACTCCACCCCCGGCCGCCTGTCGGAGCACCTCCGGGATACCCCAACTGGTTCGCCGGGGTCCGGCGAGCCGGACGGTGGCCTCCGAACAGGCGATCGGCGGAGGAGCCGCCGGCGGCAACCCTAACAAAGCGGCAGAGTGGAGGTCGGGGAAGCGGGGTCCGGCGGAAACCCTAAAAAAGCGGGGATCAACGGGGTAGCAGCGGGATTCCAAAAAAATTGAAAATGCGGCTGACTGGAGATTGGGAAAGCCAATTGATAAAGCCTGAATTTCTAAACGACCAAAACGTCGGCGTGTAGAACTGCAGGCGGAAAAACAAATGCAAAATCAAGCGCTAAGTGCGTTTTCTGGAAAAGAAACGCTCCTAAACATTAAACCAAACAAAGCCTTAGTGGGACATGTGTACAGTAAAGCCGGAACTCCAAAGTCTACGGGATAGGACATGGACGTCTACCTGTTTTCAATGTTTAACGAGAACTTGAAGCCTAGTGGATCCACAGAGGAGAACTATGACTGTTTTACGCAAATATGAACGAGGATTATCACATCAACATTTAATTCTTCAGAATTTGCACATCAAATAATAATAATAATGATGATAATGTGTAAAGTTGATGTTTATGTGGTGATCATAAAAATGGGAACAACTCACAACTTTATTGGAGATTGACATGAATGTTGTTGAAATTTATGAAGTGGAAGTGGGTGATCGGGCAGACCTGGCGGCCTGAGCGGTCTGTCCATGCGAACTGATGGAGCAGGCTGGCGGTCTGGTGTTGGCGGCCTGGTGTGGTTCTGGAGGTAGCCGTGCGGATAGAAATGGAGCTCGCCATGTTGGGCGGACTTGAATTGGAGTCCGTCTGCTTCTGCGATCTGGCTTATCGCCAGTTTGGTTTGCGGGATTGGAGCTTTCAGCGGACTGCGCGGACTGGGTGCGAGTACGGCAGTTGGCTGCTGGCTTGGCTGCTGTGCAAGTTGGTGCTTGCGAGTTCTGCCTTGCTCTGGTGGAGCATTGACGATCTTCCTTGGGAGCCGGCGGACTGGGGCCTTGGCCGCCAAGCTCGCGCTAGGCTCTTGGGTTGTTTGGACTTTGTCACAATGTGTGGCTAGTCCAGTGTGTTTGCTTGTCCGCATTGTCCACTGGGTGACCTGGCGGAGTGCTTGTTGGTCGCGAACATCATGCGGATTGTCGGGCTGAGCGGGCTACCTTGTGCGATCTGAGCGGGATGCCTTGGTGCCTAGCGTTTTGGATGTTGCTCGGCACACCTTGTGATCTGAGCGGGCTGCAGATGCCGCACACCGCGAGACCCCGACATCTGCCCCCCAGAAGCAGCCCAGCCGCGAACAACCTCCACCGCCGCCGCCCAAGAAGGTGAAGGCCGCGGGCGATGCGTCTACCACGGCCCAAAGAAAAGGCAAGGCCCCCGCGGCCCAGCCGGCCAAGGAACCCGCCCCCGCGACTGCTCCGGCCAGCGGCGCCCCTAGCGAGGCGGCTGGAACCTCCGGGCCGCAAGAAGAGACGCGGCCTGCCGTGAAGCCGGTGCCGAGAGGGCACCGCAACTTCGACGACGGCGAGAAGTGCCTGGATGAGCTCGGTGTCCCCCTCCTGCTGTGGGACAAGGAGTCGAACCAGGCGATCATCTCCACCATGCTGCCGAGCTGGCTGGAGCAGGAAACCATCAGCGGGGAGGCCTACAACTTCTCGTTCGGCCTCTACTCGCAGGAGGACGCTGTCATCTACGACGAGGATGCCACGCGGGTGCTAATCCATGAGAGTGCATGAGCTCATCTCCGCAGCCTGGAGCTGGCCCACATGGTCGGCTGGCGGTGCACCCAAATGGAGAAGAACGCCACCTCGCACAAGAGACTGGTGGACGAGAAGGAGGAAGCTCGTCGCCTCGCCCAGGAGGATACGGAGCGACAGAGAGAGAGGGCGGATGCAGTCGATGCCGCCATCGCCATTTTGAAGGATGAAAAAGAAGCGCTACAGGTGCGGGTGCAAGAGCTGGAGGCCGCAGCGGCTCTCCCGCCACCCTCCAGCAGCGACTGTAAGCTCGTGCACTATATCGAGTACGAGCTGGAGGAAATGATGAAGAAGAACGCTGCCTGCTCTGCGAAATACACACTCCAGACTCTTCGGCGGGCCGATCTCATCAAGAGCGAGGGCGCGGGCCTTTCTACGAGCAACGTGGTACCACCGTTGTTCCTGCCGGTACCTAAGTCGGGAGACAAGTCCTATCAGCCTATCTAGGGCTTGTCTCCCGGGAGCTCGCCTCGCCGAATTCCCGCGCCTCGCCTCTTATATGCTTTTGTTACAATGCAAGCGCGGGCTGAGTCCCGATCTTGTATTTCTGTCCATCAATGAACTATTCTCTACTCCCCTCTCGCATATATATTTGTTAGCGCTATTTGTAATGCTTCTGTGCAATGTGGATATTTTTCTTTTTTGTACTCGCGACTTGTTTTTATTCTCCCGATCTCGGTTCCTCATTCCGAGTTTTGTCAGTGAGATCGCGCGCCCCTCAAGGACTTAGCTTAGGAAGCATAGGGGGCTTAGTTAACCGACCCACGAGTGGCAACCCATCTCGTTAGTCTGGATCCTCCATGCTGCCTGCTCGCTAGAAGAGGCGAGCCTACTCTGCTCGCACCTGGGCCACCGAGTTTCGTGCGAGTTGACCCTCATGCGAAGCGTCCTGGGTTCTCGCCGCCTTGGCCATTATCTTGGGTGCTGGTGATTGCATTGGACCCATTTCATCAACTTTGCGACTTCTTCCTCGGTCATTCGAATGCCTGGGCCCCCAACCTCTAACATTGCATTGTTCATCAAGACCTGTCTTGCTAGCCAGTGGGGAGCCGGAGTAGACCCCTATGAGTGTCATCCAGCCCTGCCATCTATGTGAGATCTTGATAGCGAGATCTGCTCGGGGTCTGGGTAGACACCATCGGCTGACATCCAGCCCTGTCAGCTAGGTGGGAGCCTGACAGCGGGATCTGCTCAGGGTCTGGGTAGACACCATCGAGTGACATCCATCCCTACCAGCTAGGTGAGAGCTTGATAGTGGGATCTGCTCGGGGTCTGAGTAGATGTCATCAAGTGACATCCAGCCCTGTCAGCTAGGTGAGAGAATGACAACAGGATCTGCTCTGGGTTTGAGTTGACTCCCTCGAGTGACATCTAGCCCTGATAGCTAGGTAAGAGCCTAACAACGGGATCTGCTCGGGGTCTGAGTAGACACCATCGAGTGGCATCCAGCCCTGCCAGCTAGGTGAGAGCCTGGCAGTGGGACCTGCTTGGGGACTGAGTTGACGCCATCGAGTGACATGCATCTCTGCCAGCTAGGTGAGAGCCTGGCAGCGGGATCTGCTCGGGGTCCGGGTAGACACCATCGAGTGACATCCAGCCCTGCCAGCTAGGTGAGAGCCTGGCAGTGGGATCTGCTCGGGGTCTAAGTAGAAATCATCGAGTGACATCCAGCCCTGCCAGCTAGGTGAGAGCCTGGCAGCGAGATCTGCTCGGGGTCTGAGTTGATGCCATCGAGTGACATCCAGCCCTGTCAGCTGGGTGGGAGCCTGACAATGGGATCTGCTGGGGGTCCAGGTAGACACCATCGAGTGACATCCAGCCCTGCCAGCTGGGTGAGAGCCTGATAGCGTGATCTGCTCGAGGTACGGGTATACACCATCGAGTGACATCTAGCCCTGCCAGCTGGGTGAGAGCCTAACAACGGGATCTACTCGGGGTCCGAGTAGACACCATCGAGTGACATCCAGCTCTGCTAGCTAGGTGAGAGCCTGGCAGCGGGATCCTCTCGAGGTCTGGGTAGATGTCATCGAGTGACATCCAGCCCTGCCAGATAGGTGAGAGCCTGGTAGCAGGATCAGCTCGGGGCCTGAGTTGACGCCATCGAGTGACATCCAGCACTGTCAGCTAGGTAAGAGCATGGTAGCGGGATCTGCTCGGGGTCCGGGTAGACACCATCGAGTGACATCCAGCCCTGCCAGCTAGGTGATAGTCTGACAGCGGGATCTGTTCGGGGTCTTAGCAGACACCATCAAGTGACATCCAGCCCTGCTAGCTAGGTGTGAGCCTGGCAGCGGGATCTACTCGGGGTCTGAGTTGACGCCATCGAGTGACATCCAGCCCTGCCAGCTTGGTCTAGGTAGACACCAACGAGTGACATCCAGCCCTGCTAACTAGGTGAGAGCCTGGCAGCGGGATTTGCTCGGGGTCCGCATAAACGCCATCGAGTGGCATCCAACCCTGCCAGCTAGGTGAGAGCCTGACAGCGGGATTTGCTCGGGGTCTGGGTAGACACCAACGAGTGACATCCAGCCCTGCCAGCTAGGTGAATGCCTGGCAGCGGGATCTGCTCGGGGTCCGGGTAGACACCATCGAATGACATCCAGCCCTGCCAGCTAGGTGAGAGCCTGGTAGCGGGATCTGCTTGGGGTCTACTGAGTGGAATCTTTACTTACTCATGTGGATCATTGCAAGACTCAGCATATGAAAAAGCTTCATTAAGAAAAAAGGCACCACTTACATGTTTTACGGATAAAAGCGCTTCAAGTCATCACCACTCTAGGTGAGACTCAGGGCCTCGCCCTCCACATTCCGGAGGCGATATCCTCCTTATTTCAAGGCCTCTTTTGCAATGTATGGACCCTCCCAGTTGGGTTTGAGCTTTCCCACGGCTGTTGATCTTCCCGCTACATCTACCTTCTTCAAAACCAAGTATCCTTTCGCAAATTGCTTGACCCTAACATGCTTGTCAAAGTACTTGGCCATTATCCTCTTCACCTCTTCCTTCCGGATGGCGGAGAAGTCACACAGCTCCTCTATTATGTCAAGGGAGAACCGCAGTTCCTCCCCATTTTAGCTGACCATTCCTCTCTGCCTTCCTGTGTCGTGATCACTCGAGGCATCTGGACTTCAAATTCTATGAGGAGTACCGCCTCACATCCATGGGAGAGCTTGAAGGGGGGTCTCCTCTGTGGCTGTGTTGGGGGTGGTCCTCAGGGACTTGAGGACCGAGCGAAGCTGATCCACACAACTCCACTTAAGGTTTTCAACCTTCTTCTTCAGGAGGTTCACAATAATCTTGTTTGCCTCCTCCACTTGCCCGTTGCTCCTGGGGTGGTGGACCGAGGCAAATCTGAGGACAATTCTGAGATGCTCGCAGAAGCTGATGAATTCCGCGCTAGCGAACTGAGGTTCATTGTCCATGACAATGGCCTGGGGTAGACCATGGTAGCAGATGATCTCCCCCCAAACAAAATTTTTGATGACTTGGGAGGTCACCTTGGCCAGCGCCTTCACCTCTAGCCATTTTGAAAAATAATTTATCATCACCAACATGAACCTCCTCTGCCTGCTGGCCTGAGGGAACGGTCCAACTAAGTCCATTCCCCAAATCGTAAAGGGTCAGGGGGTCGTGATGTTCTTGAGGCGCTGAGCCGGTTGTAGTTGGAGGGGGAAAACGACTGGCATTTGTGGCACCTCTTTATGAATTCTGTAGCATCGTGCCCAAGGGTAGGGCAGAAGTATCCTTGCCTGACAATCCTCCCTTCCATTGTCCGGCTCCCGGAGTGGCTCCCACACTCCCCGGAGTGGACTTCTTCCAAGATCCTATGCACTTCTCTCTCGGCCACGCAACGGGCCAGCATCCCGAGAGAGTCTTCTGATACAACGGCTCGTCCAGGAGGAGATAGTATGCTGACTTGTATCTGAACTTCTTCTTGTTCATCCCCTCCGGATACTCTCATATGGAGAGGAAACTCATGAATGGGTCCATCCATGAGGGGTGTTGATCCACCTCCATCTGCTCCCCCTCTTCGATGGAAGGGCGGAATAGATCAGTGATGGTACCCCCCACCCGGGGACCGTGCTTCGCCAGCTGATCGACCTGATCGTTCTCCTCTCTGGGCACGTGTCAGATGGAGAAGGTCTGAAACGTGTTGATGACCCCCTTCACTTTTGCTAAGTATAGCCGGAGGATAGGCTCTCTCGCCTCGAACTCCCCATTGACCTGGGAAGCTACATCCATGGAGTCAGTGAGGACCTCCACATCGAGCACCCCCAACTCCCAGGCCAGGCGCAACCCTGCTATTACGGCTACATACTCGGCCTGGTTGTTAGTGATGGGGAAGTGCACCACCACCGTTTGCTCAATTCTCGTCCCTTATGGGCTTTCCAAGATTACCCCCACCCCCACGGAATGTCTCCTCGAAGCGTCGTCTACCTTTACCTTCCATGAAGTTGGTCGAGTAAGGTTTTCCTCCGCCACATCGACCACATAGCCAGCCAAAAAGTCGGTCATTGCTTGGGCCTTGATCGAGAGGCGGGGGACGAAGGAGATGTCGAACTCACTCAGTTCCACCGACCACTTAGCCAGGCTGCCCGAATGCTCCACCCCCTCAAAGATGTTACGGAGGGGATGGTCAGTCACCTCTCGGATGGAGTGTGCCTGTAAGTACATCATGTCTTTCCTTACAGTTTCATTCCAAGTCTTTATTGGTCTACCCCTCACTCATTTAACATGCCTAGTGACTAGACTCTCACAACGCCTAACAGGTGCCACTAATGGTATCCTTTGTACGTGTCCGAACCATCTTAGATGAGCTTCTTGCATCTTCTCTGCAATTGGTGCTACTCCTGTCTTATCCCTGATACTTTCATTCCTAATTTTATCTAATCTCATGTGTCCACACATCCACCTAAGCATTCTCATCTCCGCAACTCTCATCTTTTGCTCATGTACACAATTCGCTGCCCAACACTCAGAACCATAGAGAATCGCGGGTCTAATTGCAGAACGGTAAAACTTGCCCTTAAGTTTTAGTGGTACTTTACGATCACATAAGATCCCTGACGCGCCTCTCCACTTCAACCAACTTGCTTGGATTCTACGTGTCACATCTTTATCAATACCTCCGTCTTTTTGAACTATTGATCCAAGATATTTAAAACATTCACTACGGGAAATATCTTGATCACCCAACTTAATAACGACGTCGTCTGTCATTAGACATAAGGGCTTAAAGCTACCCCTTCATGTAAGCAACAGTGATAGAGAATTCTTGAATTAATCGTCCAGATGTCCTCACCTTTGTCACTGAATTTGTACATATATCTTTGATTGTGTCAATATATGATATATTTAAACCTTTCTTTTCTAAGACTCTTCGTAAGATCACTCTTGGAACTCTATCATAAGCCTTCTCAAGATCAATAAACAACATATTCAAATCTTGTTTTCTTTCTCGATAATTGTCAGTGAGTCTCCAAAAAGAGATGTATAACTTTCATGGTCGACCTCCCTGGCATGAATCCAAATTGATTCTCCGAGATGTTAGTCGCTCGTCTTAATCTTCTTTTTATTACTAGTTCTCATAAATTCATGATATGACTCATCAATTTAATTCCTCTATAATTAACACAATTTTGTATATTATCTTTATTCTTATACAAAAGTACCAAGATACTTTTTCTCAATTGACCTGACATCCTCTTTGACTTCAGTATGTTATTGAAAAAGCCGCAAAATTCCTTCATTTTCTAGACATATCCATACTTTGATGGGTATAACGTTGGCTATCTGTGCAGGCTGAGCGGCGTCAACGAGCGGGGGCGCGCGGTGCCCCGGGGTGGGCACGCTCCCCGCACACACGCAGCGGGTACTCCCTCTCGCTCACGCGCCGGCGGCCGCCGCCGCAAGTTGTCGCCATCACCAATCAAACTGCTCGAACCACCTGGACTGTCGGGGGCACTCTCGTCATTTTGCTAAAATATGTGATTCAGGTGATCGAAACGGAGCGACGCCATTCGTCAGCACAAATTTCGCTTAAGCGGAATTACCGATGTATCCTTCCAAAAAAACTATAAAAAGGCCCACAGACCTTCATTTGAAGAAAACCCGGTCTAGAGGCTAGAAAGAGTTTTGAGGTTTTCCAGTGACAACGTGAGACTTATATCGTTCCTCCGCTTGGAATTCTCTTCGCTCTCTCTCTAGCATGAAGACGTCTCGAAACTTCAAGAATGCTGATTTTCCTTCTCCAAAGGAGCGCTCTCATCAAGGTTATGGCTCAATGGGAGCGCTTCCATTGATACTCCGAGGGCTTAGAGATTTTTATCACCGGAGCGCTTCTATCGAGACTCTGAGAACTTAGAAACTTTCACCACCTGAGCGCTTCCACCCAGACTACAAGGATTTAGTTTTTTTCCATTGTTTTCAAATTCCACACTTGTAACAGAGAGGTGTCATGTCACCCTCCGGCCTCCAGGGAATTATCTCAACTCATGTAAACTAAATGCCTAGCTATCTCAACGGATCTTAATGCCTAGCATGTATGTAGCTTTACCTACGCCCTTCGTAGCAAAAAAAAACACTCCCTAACCAAGCCATTACAAATTGCAGAGGCATGGATGGTGTCATCCACAATGGCTAATTTGTCATCTGCATATTGTTGGATCGTGCCGCGAATAAGAATTTTATTTCTTGAAAAATAAAATTAAATTGATTGTAAGAGTTGGGTAAAGGAAATGAAATGAATATTCCTTGCTCTATAAAACTGATGAAGCATGGTTTGCACCTTGGCTATGCAATCAGGCAAGAAGAGTAACCACATATTCCTCCTGCCCCCACCTCCTAACCAATAATACTGAAATTATGCTTCTAGCTGTAGATTCTATTCACTTCCTGCTTTAAATTATTGTATTTCTCACCACAATTTCCTCTAAAGAGAATCAGTGACTGCCATCACGAGTCAACATCCAGAATCCTATGCTTCTGCCATCAACTACTTGAACTGAGGCTACGCAATCGGGCAAGACTCAAGTAACGAATAATACTAAAATTATGGCAGAGGTAGTCGCCACCAGCTTCCTCTCGCTCGTCTCCAATCAACTGGCATCCAAATCTCTTTCAGAATTTGCCCTACTGACTGGCGCCGAAGAAGAACTGAGAAAGCTCGAAAGAACTCTTTCAACCATCCAACATGTGCTCGAAAATACAGAGACTAAGCAGGTGAAAGACAGGGCTCTGAGGAGCTGGCTAAAGAAGCTCAAGGACTTGGCCTATGATGCCGATGATGTGCTCGACGAATTCGCCACCAAAGCTATGAAATTGAAGCCGGGAATCGAAGCCGGCATGAAGGAGAAGGTACGGATCTTTTTTTCAAAAGCGAAAAACATTGCTTTCCGGCGTGAGATTTCTCTGAGGGTAAAGGAGATCAACTGCAGACTGGATGAGGTGGCCGAAGGGAGATCCAAGTTCCATTTGAAGGAAGGAGCAATTTTAATGGGAAATAGTTCTAAGTCGTTAGATAGTGACGTTATGATGAGGGAAGAAACAAGTTCATTTATAAATGAATCAGAGATTTATGGAAGGAAGGAGGATAAGGAAAACATAGTAAGCTTACTACTTAACTGTTTCACTCATGGTCCGGAAATCGGCGTCGTGAGTATTTTTGGTTTAGGTGGGCTTGGCAAGACTACACTCGTGCAGTTTGTCTACAACGATGAAAGGGTTCGCGACAGATTCGAGAAGCGGATGTGGGTTTGCGTTTCTGATGAGTTTGAGATTAAAAGATTAATTGTATTAATCATGGAATCTGTAACAGGAAGTCAATTTAGTTCGATGAACATGGATGTGATGCAGGTGTCCCTTATTGAGCAGCTCAAGGAGAATAGGTTTTTACTAGTTTTGGATGATGTGTGGAATGAGAGCCAAGAAAAATGGGAGAGGCTGAGAACTATGCTTGCAGTTGGTCGAGAGGGAAGTAAGATTTTAGTAACCACGAGGAGTGAGCGAGCTGCATCCATAATGGGCATTAAATGACTGTTGGCTAGTGTTTGAGAGGAGAGCTTTTGCCATGGGAGTTGGGAGGAATCCAAATTTGATAGAAATTGGAAGACAAATTGTGAAAAAGTGTGGAGGGGTTCCTTTGGCGGCCAAAGCTTTGGGCAGTCCACTACGATTTAAAAAAACTGAGTGACTTACTGGCTATCAAGGATAATGAGCTATGAAAACTCTCCTGTGATGAGAACAACGACATCTTACCTGTCCTGAAGTTGAGCTATGATCATTTCTCCTCCTGCTTGAAACAATGCTTCACTTATTGCTCAATATTCCTGAAAGATTACAAAATAGATGTTAACATGCTGGAAAAGTTGTGGGACGCTGAAGGCTTTTTGAATCCCTCTGATTGCAGATGGACCTGCAACAGATTGGCCAACAATATGTCGATGACCTGCATGAGAGGTCTCTGTTTCAAAAGAACATGTGCATATTTCATTTCATAACAATGCATGACTTGGTTCATGACCTCGTTCGATCTGTCGCGAGCGATGAATGCTCGATTGTGGATCCTTCATCTAGCAACAAAACTCTCCCACAAAATTCGAGATATCCATCCTTCATCTTCAACAAGAAGCCAATATCTGTGGCTTTGCAATCGCTGCATGATGCAAAAAAACTGAGAACATTATACCTGGAAACGGATATATTTACAATCGGGAATAATGAAGTTCTTCATGTTATATCATCTAATGTTAATCTTCTAATAGCATTGCACCTCAAAAATTATCCCTTGAAAACCTTGCCAGATTCGTTCAAGAAACTCAAGCATCTGAGGTATCTCGATCTTTCATGGACCGATCCCACCTCCTTTCCCCCGTGCATCAGCACTCTAGACAACCTGACAACAGTAAACCTCTCTGGCACAAGTATTGAATATATACCAGATTCCATTGAAAACCTTTGTAATCTCTCCACCTTGATTCTTAGCTATTGCAAAGTCCTCTCATCATTACCCAGTTCCATTGGAAACATTTGTAATCTCTCCACCTTTGATCTTAACTTTTGCTTAAAGCTCACATCATTGCCCGGTTCCATTGGCCAGCTAAAGAGCTTGCTTGAAATAGATCTATCATGCTCTGGAATAATATCATTGCCCGAATCAATATGTGATCTCTCCAATCTGCACACTCTAACACTCAAAAGCATCCTTTGCATTCACGAGCTTCCACAAAACCTATGTAACATCAATTGACTCGTCCATCTCGATATACAAAGAACTCAATTAACATGCCTACCTAGAAGGCTCGGGAAGTTGAGCCAACTTCGAATTCCACCGATTTTTATTTGTGATGGAGAGATAGACTGCAGCCTCACGGAGCTAGGTAGCTTGAAACTTGAAGGGGAATTGCAGATAAAAGGGCTACAGAGAGTGACGAGTGTTGACGAGGTCAAGGCCGCCCACTTGAATGAAAAGTGTGGTAACACGGTACTAAGATTATCCCGGGAGTTCAACTCATACGAATCTCATTGGAATATCTATGGGGCCTAAATTGTTCTTCACTGAAAGTCCACTTAGTGTCAACTACCTTCACCTATGGGGGGGGGGGGGGGAATAGGTGTCTTGCAGCATTTTTGCGGAATTAAAGTCGTACCTGCATAAGAAAACAAAACAACACAGCACAGAAAGGACACAAGCAAATTATAGTGGTTCCCCGATTTGGGTACGTCCACTTTCCCCCTTTGACCTATCTCCCAACCAGGGACGACTCGGTCACTTCACCAACAGGATTGAAATCCAATCCTTGCACTAACGGAAGGAACCCTTCCACACGTAGGAGTCACCACTCCCACAATACGGGTTGCACCCAACCCTTACAACTAGGGACCAATCGGTCCGTTACAAAGAAATTGAAAATAGATTGTATAAGAAATACAAACAACTTATGGAGACTAAGGTGTCCCTCTTCGTTCGATGACATGTTCTTGAAGTCAACGAAGAGTCCACAACCCTAGATCTCACTTGGAGAGAATCTCCCCGAAACCGGCGGCGGCAAGAAGGGCGGCGGCTTGGTTCTCCGGATCGGCGGCGACAACGGAGTGCTGCGGCTGTTCTTTGGATATTCAATCTTCGTAGCAAAGCTAGCAAGATCTTCCAACGGTCACACTAGGATCGATCGTCTCGATCGATTCCGAAGGGGAAGGTTTTCCCGATCTACGAATCAAGAGACAAAGGATCTCTGGTTAGACGAGTGAGACGTTGTGCTTGGCTGAGCTTCTGTCGCCGGGAGATCTGGAAGAAACCACGATCAAAGACGGCGATCAACTGCACGAGCGGCGACGACGGCGGCGGAGAAGGATTTCTGATCTAGGTCACGTCGGCGGCTCGGCTTCTGCGTGTTTCTGTCTTCTTTTTTTTACTGTTCAAAAATACAGATGCATTTATACATTAGGTCTTGAAGATGACCGTTGTGGGCCCCACCAACAAGAAACCCCAAGCCCGGTTCAAAACAGCGCCAGCGGCTGAGTCCGGTCCAGCGGGTTCCAGAAAATTTTCCTAAGGCAAAGCCGGCGAGAATCAAAGGTCATTCTCGTCGAAGGAATTATGCCAATCGAGAATCAGTCAGTGATTCTCGACGATTTTGACTTAGCGACAGATAAGCACGCTCTGAGTTAGCCGGAGAGAATCGGCGAGAATCAGGTAGTGATTCTCGACGAATCGACGAGAATTCGGCGAGAATCACTTAGTGATTCTCGTCGATTTTTACTTGGGTGATTTTTCCTCTTTCCACCCATGAGCTGCTCTTTGACTCATCCTTGCTCCTTGTCTGCTCTTGCATTATCACAGCCCTGTACTTGAAAATAAGTACACTCCAATAGAGAGAGTACACGTAGGACAACACACTGATCTGCTCAACGAGGGATTACGTCGCGCAGACCCGTGTATATTGACCTACTGCACCCTGACATTGGTGTGTACTTAGCGTGGAATAACTGCAAGCACAACTTAAAAGATTTCATCAAATACATTATCTATTTACCTTAGCTTGTTCAGGGGCTTCTTCAAATCAGTTACGTTGTGGATACAATACTCAACAATCTCCCCCTATTTGAAGAAGCCTAAACCCTACAAGCTAAGGTGACTAGAGCGTATGGGAATGAAAATCATAAACTTAAAATTGAGTTGAGAGAGATATTCATTACCAATACCAATTTCTTGAGAGTTGAGAGAGATATTCATTACCACTACCAATTTCTTGAGAGCAACCTTGGAGCCACCTTAGCCTTAGCCGAGAGGGTAATCTCCCCCTTTTCGGCTTCTGCAAATCTGGGTCTGTTGCATTTGACCCCTTGCTCCCCCTCAGTTCTTGCACCTGTGCTCACACTTGAGTTCCTGGTAGAGGCTCCCCCTATATGCACGAGCCTGGAGCTTCTGTAGTCTTCATTCCTCATAGTTTAGCATCCCCAATTCAGTTTTGAAAAGATTGAACTTGGCTTCGTCTAAGGGCTTTGTGAGAATATCTGCAATCTGCTTGTCCGTGGGGACATAACAGAGAGAGATGTCCTTGTTCTCCACGTGGTCCCGAATGAAGTGGTAGCGCACTTCAATATGCTTCGTTCTGCTGTGCGATACCGGATTGTTGGCAATTGCAATTGCACTGGAGGAGTCGCAGTACATTGGTACTTCCTTGAACTGAAGGTCGTAGTCGGCTAACTGGTTTCTGATCCATAGGAGTTGTGCGCAACAGCTGTCTGCCGAGATGTACTCAGACTCTGCTGTGGAGGTTGCTACACAATTCTGCTTCTTGCTGTTCCATGAGATAAGCCTTCTTCCGAGGAATTGACACGTCCCGGAAGTGCTTTTCCTGTCATCCCTACTCCCTACAAAATCAGCATCTGAAAAACCTATTAGCTCGACATCATTGTTTCTCGGGTACCACAAGCCAAGATTGGGAGTACCTTTAAGGTATCTTAGAATTCACTTTGCAGCGACATAGTGAGATTCGTTAGTGTTCACCTGATATCTGGCACAGACACATGTGGAGAACATGATATCCGGTCTACTGGCAGTAAGGTAGAGCAGGGATCCAATGATGCTTCTGTATTTGGTTTCATCGAAAGATTTACCTTTCTCATCCTTATCCAGAGACATAGTGGATCCCATTGGAGTCCTCATAGAGGTTGCATTCTCCATACCGAATTTCTTGAGGAGTTCATTTGTGAACTTCGTCTGAGAGATGAAGATTCCATCCTCAGACTGTTTCACTTGAAGTCCCAAGAAATACTTTAGCTCTCCCATACTGCTCATTTCAAACTTTCCTTGCATAAGTTTAGAAAACTGTTTGCAAAGATTGTTGTCCGTTGAGCCGAATATAATGTCATCGACATAGATTTGCACCAGTAAAATCTTGCCTTTGACTTCCCTGAGAAACAATGTCTTATCTATTTTACCTCTAGAGAACTTGTTCTCAAGAAGAAAACTAGATAAAGTCTCATACCAAGCTCGTGGAGCTTGTTTTAAATCATATAGAGCTTTATTAAGAAAATATACATGATTGGGATAAGTAGGATTGACAAAACCTGGGGGTTGAGCGATGTATACTTCCTCTTTCAGGTCTCCGTTCAAGAATGCTGATTTCACATCCATTTGATAGACTGTGAATCCTTTGTGCGAAACATACGCCAGGAACAATCTGATTGCCTCGAACCTTGCCACTGGTGCAAAGGTCTGGTCAAAGTCAATCCCCTCCTCCTGTCTGTAACCTTGAGCCAGCAGCCTGGCCTTGTTCTTTATGATGACACCATGTTCATCCAGTTTGTTTCTGAAGATCCACTTGGTGCCAATCACATTCTGCTTTTGTGGTCTGGGAACCAGCGTCCAAACGTTGCATCGTTCGAATTGATGCAGTTCATCTTGCATGGCCAAAATCCATGCCGCATCTTTGTTCGCCTCGTCGAACTTCTTTGGCTCAACCTGTGACAGGAAGCTAAGATGCAAAATCTCGTTAATAGTACCTCTTCGAGTTCTGACACCGTCACGAGGATCTCTGATGATCTGATCTCTAGGATGATCCCTCACGTGTCGGAGCTCTAGAAGTCTGGTGTCTGGAGCTTCGACTACTTCTTGGGCTTCTCCTTCTTCTAAGAGATTTGCTCCATTTTGATCTTCAACATTCCCAGTTGACGTTGAGGTGGAAACTTTGACGTACTTAAGAGTTTCATCTTTAGCGGTCTCATCGAGACTCAGCTGTTCAAGTCGTGCACCTGCATCTTCAAGAATACCGCTGGAAGAATTGTTGTTAAGCAAACTTCCTTCATCAAATACAACATTAATTGATTCTTCTACCACTAGGGTTTTCTTATTGAAGACCCTATATGTCTGACTGTGGGTACTATAACCCATGAATATGCCTTCGAAGCATTTTTCACCAAATTTAGTACGCGAGTACTTCCCATTATTCAGTACATAACATCTGCAACCAAAGATCCTCAAATGGGACATGGTTGGTTTCCTACCTTTCAGTAGTTCGTAGGGCGTCTTACGATGACTTTTGTTGATCAATGCCCGGTTTTGAACATGACAAGTCGTATTGACCGCCTCAGCCCAGAAGTATTCTGGGAGTGAAGCGTCATTCAACATTGTCGTGCAGGCTTCAATGAGTGTTCTATTTCTCCTCTCCGCGACTCCGTTTTGTTGAGGAGTGCGCGGGGAGGAAAACTCATGAAAGATACCAAGTTCTTCACAGAACTCTGTCATAGCACCAGACTCGAACTCTGTTCCATGGTCACTTCTGATTTTGACCACTGAGCAGTTAAGTTCGTTCTGGATCTGCTTGATAAAGCTGATGAAGATGTCAAACGTATCAGACTTGCGTTTTAAAAAGAACACCCAGGTAAACCGAGAGTGATCATCTACAATCACGAGCGTATAAGACTTCCCTCCTAAGCTATGAACTTGCATTGGACCAAACAAGTCCATGTGCAGAAGATAAAGACATCTGGAGGAGTCTTTGTCTGAGATGCCCTTAAAGGTAGCCCGAGTCTGTTTGCCCATCTGGCATGCAGGACAGGGACTATCTTTGATACACTTAATAATGGGAGCATCCCTCACTAAATCTTTGGAAAATAGCATATTAATTGTCTTGTAATTAATATGTGTCAATCTCTTGTGTCATTGTTCACAAAGAGATGCACTGCCTTTTGCTACTAGGCATACGGGGGTAGATGAATCTAAGCTAAGAAAATCTAAGCAGAAGATATTTCTGCTCCTAATGCCTGATAATACCGTCTCAGAAGAGGCACATGATATTATCAGGCATTTATCCTTGCAGAACTTAACGTCATAACCTTTATCACATAACTGACTTACACTGATCAGGTTATGGTTTAACCCTTCAACATAAGCCACGTCGGTGATAGAGATTATACCGTTGGAAATCATACCGTAACCTCTGGTGACTCCTCGATCTGACCCCCCAAAGATGACTTTGGGTCCATTCTCGACTGGAGTGTAATCACGCAGCAGGCTTCTTGTCTCAGTCATATGTCGGGAGCATCCACTGTCCAAGTACCATATTGGAGTTTTGGTGGCCTTTGGACATTCCTGCAAAACAAAATTAATTTCCCTTAGGAACCCAATCGAACTTGGGTCCTAGATTCTTGGTTAGCATACTCCCCCTCGGGTGGTTAACCCTACGAGTGGTCGGCCTCGCATTGCTAACATAAGGAGTCTCGTTATACCTTGGATTAAACCAACAATCCACGGCAAAGTGACCGACTTTGCCACAACACCAACAGTCAAATCTGTTGTACCTCTTCCTAGGCTCCTGCTTTACCCTGGGAATGGTGGGTACAGCCGGGGCCTTGGATCTGGAGGTGGAGGCATCATAGTAATTGCAGTGACATGACTTCTTCACCTTCTGTTCCTTCAGTATAACAAGCTTGGCTTTTGGTGCCTGCTTTCTATTATGGTCGCTAGAGAATTGACCATAATTTTCCATGTGGATTTCCTCATAAGGTGCCTTGAATACACTCTCACCGAAGTTGCGGGGAAAAGTCCAACCATCATATCGGCTCTTTGGCTTTGCAACCGAGGGCCAAAAATGATGACCAAAGGTTGACTCAAAGTCATGTTGGTTGCAGGGAAAGCTAGGCTTTCTGAACGCAACAGGACTGAGTGGGGCCTTTCCCTTTTCAGCAGCAGAGGCCTTCTTGGCGGCCTTATTCTTTCTCTGGTTCCTGTTTCTCCTGGATGAGGAAACAGATACCCCTACATGCCCCAAGCTAGCTCCTTTGGCCTGAGCAGAGAAGGTATCAACTAATGGAAGAACTGTTTTTGGCATAGAGAAGCTCTTGATGATCTTCCTTTCTGCCGCAAGTTGTTCTTCCAACTTGTCAACTTCCTCCTGCTTAAGATCAAGGAGCTTAAGAGACTCTGAATGCTTTGAAGTCAGGTCTAGGTGCTCCTGTCGGAGAGAGATCAAACTGGTGATCTCTTCCCTTAGGGAGACACTCTCACCCTTAAGGAATTTCACTTCCTTTTTCTCAGCCTTCAATCTCTTACGGCACTCCTCGAAAGTGTTGAGCAGAAGCTCATACTTCTCGAGGAGCTCCGCTTCACGGGCCGAAGGGCTATCCTCAGGGTCATCATCCTGAGACTCAGGATCAGATTCAGAGTCAGAGAGAGGGGTGTGAGCTTTTACCTTCCCAGTAAATGGGGGGCATTCTCCTTTTAAGTCGGAGCGACCCACCAGCCCGAAGTAGGCTTCCTCATCATCACTGGAGTCTGAGGAATCAGACTCACTCAGTGTCTTTGGCTTTTTGGCGATGTAGCTCCTCTCTTTCTTCTTATCTCTAGAGGACTTGTGCTCCTCTCCCTTCCCCTTTTCTCTCTTGCCTTGGTGGCAGTCGGCCACGACGTGTCCTGGCTTATTGCATCCAAAACAAATAATGTCAGAGGAGCGATGTTTGTTCGGTTTAGAAGCATACCTGTCAGAAGAATAATTTTTCTTCTGATGCCTGGAGGAGGAGCCGTCTCTCTTTCTTTGATTCCTCATCTTGAGGAACTTCTTGAATTCTCGGGTGATGAGGGAGAAATCTTCCTCAGACAACTCTAAGCTGTCGGAGCATGGCTCGGAGTCCTCCTCCTCATCCTTTTTCCCGGCACGGTATGAAACCGCACCCTTGCCTTTCCTGGAGTGAATGGCTTTTTGGGCCACAGTCTTTTCCTTGGCTGCAGCCTTCTCTGCTTCTTCTTCTGCTTTCCTGGTGTTCAGTTGAAGCTCATAAGACATCAGCTTCCCAAACAGAATTTGCGGGTCTGTTTCAGCAAGTCTGCCAAACTCTCGGATGGCGCAGATCTTTGTGTCCCATTCCTTAGTAAGGGACCTAAGGAATTTATCATTAAGTTCACCATCAGTGAACACTCTTCCATATCCTTTGAGGGCATTGAAAATCTTGAGGAAGTTCTCGAAGGTGACTCTGATCTCTTCCTTAGGCCCTTGTCTGAAGGCCTCATATTTCTGGTTCAGGAGGGATCTCCGATCATCCCTCACTTCATCAGTGCCCTCCATTAGGATAATCAGGCAGTGCCAGATCTCCTTTGCTGTCCTGCAGTTGCAGAAGTTCTGCATCATTGAGTCATCGACCGCGCTGACCAGAATGTTTTGCGCCTTCTTGTCAAGTCCCACCAGCACCATCTCGTCCTTGTCCATTTCAGAAATTTTCTTTGGCACTTTCTTGGTAGGATCAATGGTGGAGGCCTTAGTGGGGACATAAGGTCCCTCCTCCACGATCATGAAGAGTCGGGGATCGACCGCTTCCATGTAGAACCTAATCCTTTCCTTCCAGATAGGAAAGTTTAGCTTGGTGCACACTGGGATCTTGCCTGTGTACTTGAGTCCGTCCATAGTAGAAGTCTGCCTTCTTCTTGACACTAGTGGCAGGAACTTACTCAAGGCGTTAACATATTTGTTGAGTAACCTCCCTCTGATACCACTTGAAAGTCCACTTAGTGTCAACTACCTTCACCTATGGGGGGGGGGGGGGGGGAATAGGTGTCTTGCAGCGTTTTTGCGGAATTAAAGTCGTACCTGCACAAGAAAACAAAACAACACAGCACAGAAAGGACACAAGCAAATTATAGTGGTTCCCCGATTTGGGTACGTCCACTTTCCCCCTTCGACCTATCTCCCAACCAGGGACGACTCGGTCACTTCACCAACAGGATTGAAATCCAATCCTTGCACTAACGGAAGGAACCCTTCCACACGTAGGAGTCACCACTCCCACAACACGGGTTGCACCCAACCCTTACAACTAGGGACCAATCAGTCCGTTACAAAGAAATTGAAAATAGATTGTGTAAGAAATACAAACAACTTATGGAGACTAAGGTGTCCCTCTTCGTTCGATGACGTGTTCTTGAAGTCAATGAAGAGTCCACAACCCAAGATCTCACTTGGAGAGAATCTCCCCGAAACCGGCGGCGACAAGAATGGTGGCGGCTTGGTTCTCAGGATCGGCGGCGACAACGGAGTGTTGCGGCTGTTCTTTGGAGATTCAATCTTCGTAGCAAAGCTAGCAAGATCTTCCAACGGTCACACTAGGATCGATCGTCTCGATCGATTCCGAAGGGGAAGGTTTTCCCAATCTACGAATCAAGAGACAAAGGATCTCTGGTTAGACGCGTGAGACGTTGTGCTTGGCTGAGCTTCTGTCGCCGGGAGATCTGGAAGAAACCACGATCAAAGACGGAGATCAACTGCACGAGCGGCGACGACGGCGCCGGAGAAGGATTTCCGATCTAGGTCACGTCGGCGGCTCGGCTTCTTCGTGTTTCTGTCTTATTTTTTTTACTGTTCAAAAATACAGATGTATTTATACATTAGGTCTTCAAGATGACCGTTGTGGGCCCCACCAACAAGAAACCCCAATCCCGGTTCAAAACAGCGCCAGCGGCTGAGTCCGGTCCAGCGGGTTCCAGAAAATGTTCCTAAGGCAAAGTCGGCGAGAATCGAAGGTCATTCTCGTCGAAGGAATTATGCCAATCGAGAATCAGTCAGTGATTCTCGACGATTTTGACTTAGCGACAGATAAGCACGCTCTAAGTTAGCCGGAGAGAATCGGCGAGAATCAGCTAGTGATTCTCGACGAATCGACGAGAATCACTAGTGATTCTCGCCGATTTGGCGAGAATCACTTAGTGATTCTCGTCGATTTTTACTTGGGCGATTTTTACTTGGGCGATTTTTCCTCTTTCCACCCATGAGCTGCTCTTTGACCCATCCTTGCTCCTTGTCTGCTCTTGCATTATCACAGCCCTGTACTTGAAAATAAGTACACTCCAATAGAGAGAGTACACGTAGGCCAACACACTGATCTGCTCAACGAGGGATTACGTTGCGCAGACCCGTGTATATTGACCTACTGCACCCTGACATTGGTGTGTACTTAGCGTGGAATAACTGCAAGCACAACTTAAAAGATTTCATCAAATACATTGTCTATTTACCTTAGCTTGTTCAGGGGCTTCTTCAAATCAGGTACGTTGTGGATACAATACCCAACATTCACTACCTCCAATCACACAATAACTTAAAAGTGTTAAAAATAAAATGCTATGTTGTAAGAAGTTTCCCTCGTTGGTTTATGAACTTGTCACTGTTGAAAATTATGACGTGAAAGTGGTTGATTGAGCAAACCGCACGGCCTGGGTGGACTGATGGTGCTGTCTGGGTTAAGTAATGGTGCGGCCTGGGTGAACTGTTGGTGTGGCTTGGGTGGCCTGTCTACTGCGACCTGATGGCGGTGTTCTGTCAGCTCGGCTTGTGGTCTTGTTGTTGTCTTGTTCTCCTTGATGTAACCGGACGGCTTGGTGGTGTATCCGCGGAAGTGTGGCGGACTCAGTTTGAGTCCGCGGAGTCCGTTGTGGTGGACTGAGTTTGGAGATCGTGAGATCGGCATTGGTCCATGCCCTTGATCTCTGGTGATGCGGTGGATGCTAACCGCGTTCTTGGTGGCGGACTGTCCTTGGAGATGGCGATCTGACTTCGTGTCTACAGAGCTTGCGCCTTGTGTGGTGGGTTGCTGGACTTGGTCACAGACTGTGACAAGTCTAGGGTATTCGTTGTGCCCGTGGTGTCCGCTGGTTGATCGGGCGATCTGTGTCTACTGGTCGTGGACTCGTGTGGCGGGCTGGTGCGGTGTTCGCAAGCTGTGCAGGCTGGTGCTGTGTCCGCGTGTAGCGTGCAGACTGGTGCATTATGTGGGCTATTGTTGTCTGCGTGTTGAGCAGCATGCAGGCTGGTGCGGTGTCCGCTAGATAGCGGACTGGCTTACTGACTTGGTGACATGCGATTCGACTCAGGCCTTGTCCTCGCGAACTCAGCGGACTGAGCTGTGCTAGCTGTGAGCAGGGGTGGTGACTCTATCTACTAGGGCGGTGACCACCCTCCTCACCCCGCCTATAAATAGGACCCCCCCGTCACTTCAATTGTAACTGAATAAACAGTAAGTTGAGCGCGGATTAATTACTGCGGCGTTGATTTTCTAGTCCAGGCGGATTGAGAAGGTTTAACTGGTTGTTGTTTGCAGGTTGTGCAGCTAGCACTGTGAAGCCAGGAGTCTGGTTCTAATTGTGATCAGAAGCAGTGGAGCTTGCGGTTACAATCAACGGGTTGCAGCAGGTTGCACTTTGCGGCCAGCCAGTCTTCTCTCTAGCAATTGAAGTTCAAGTTCAATAACCAGTTCACCGGTCTCGGCGGACTTAGCGGCCTGTTCTTTCAGTTCGGCGGCAGCTTGTAGAGCAGTCATCTCAGCAGAATAACGGGTAGTCTGCGGACTTCGCAGACTCCCTAGATCAGTGGTGAAGTAGTAGCGGCTTGGCGGTCTCAGCGGACTTAGCAGACTAGGCGGTCTCTGAGGCAGTCTGCCCGGCTTGAAGTTTCCTCTTGTTTGTTTGTCTCTCTACTGTACTTGGATAAATCATGCCTCGCCATGTATATCTTGCCTTGTAAAGTTGATATTTGATAATACAAGATCTGTGGTTACTCTCCTTTGCTTCTGATTACTTAGCTTAGTTTATGATTGGAGTGTTCATGCGCCTAGTTCTCGCTTTCCGCTTGATCAAGTGATCAGCTTGGTAGCTATGGAAGTGTTTGCTTGATACCAGAACTACCAGCTGATCAGCTTGTGAGAAATTTGAACATGGTATCAGAGGGAACATTGGCTTGAGTAGTGAGTTGTGATCAACCTCAGTTGTGCTCGGCGCTTCTGGAAGCTTTGTGATCAGTGGTTGGTGCAATGGAGGGAGCTTACGCAAGGGGTCTTGACATTGAACTTCTTACAGGGACTAACTTCAAGAATTGGAAGTCGTGTATGAAGAGCTATCTTCTGGGCGAGGAGTCGTGGGAGGTCGTCGGTGCTGACGACAAGCAAGAAGTAACTGCTGCAACTGGTTCTGCTGAGCAGGTGAGAGTTTGGAGGAAGACTAATGCAAAGGCAGAGTTTGCTCTCAAACGGGCTGTATCACCGGAGCTCTTTGATCACATCTTAGGATGTGAGTCTGCTGCTGAGATTTGGACAACCATTGATGGTTTGTTCAATATGAAGAATGTAGCAAGGCTACAGTTCTTGGAAAATGAGTTGGCTAAGACAACTCAAGGAGATCTCTCTATCTCGAAGTTCTTCCTCAAGATGAAGAACCTGTGCGCTGAAATATCAGCATTGGATCCTAATGAGCCCATCTCCGAAGCTAAGTTGAAGAGGCACATAGTTTGCGGTTTGCGGAAGGAGTATGTGACCTTTGTGACTTCCGTTCAAGGGTAGGCAACTCAACCTTCTTTGCTGGAGCTGGAAAATCTGCTAGTATCACAGGAGATCTTGGCTAGGCAGATGGCCGGGGAGACTATCGCTGAAGGAGGTAGTGAAGCTCTCTTCACTAATAAGAAGAAGAAGAAGAGATGGGAGATGAAGAAGAAGCCTGCTGCTGATGATGGACCTTCAACTTCATATCAGCAAGAGAGGAGCGATGCTCATAAGAAGAACTAGAAGGAGTTAAAGTGTTGCAGGTGCAATCAGGCAGGACACTTCAAGCATGACTGCAAGGTCAAGCTGCAACCTGGGCATGTTGCAGACAAAAAGGGAGCTGGTTCTAGTGCTGAGGAAGCCAGGTGGGGAGGAGCCTTCTTGACAAGCACGTGTGTTCGTACTCTTTCCACCGTTGACTACCAAGATGAATGGACAGTCGACTTGGGTTGTGGTCATCACCTCACTGAAGACGAGTCGAAGTTGACTTCGCTGCAACCGTTCTCAGGTAATGAAGCTATTATTACAATTGATGACTCTGTTCATTCTGTAGAGAAGGAGGGTGTTGTTTCTTTGGATAGTGTGTAGGGTCTACTTACTTTAAGGAGTGTGTATCACGTACCTGACATGAAGAAGAACCTCTTCTCAGTGATAAATGCAGTTCACACAGGCTATCATGTTCTGTTTGGCCCAACAGAAGTAAGGTTTCTCCACAACGTATCAGCGGTAAAGGCTGATGTTGCTCATGTAGGGAGAAGAGTAAGAGACTTTTTTGTCTTATCAACAAGCTCTTATGGTGATCGGATGAGGGCCAACGATAACGCGACTATCTGGCATGAAAGACTAGGGCACATGGGGATGGACAAACTAAAAGTTATATCAATGAGGAGCTTGGTGAAAGGCTTGCCAAAGTTGTCATCCTTTGGAGTTGGCCACGTTTGCGCGGGCTGTCAATACGGTAAGGCTCATCGCCTTCCGTTTGATAAGTCACAAACGAGGAGCAAGGCACTATTGGAATGCATCCATGGTGATCTGATGGGGCTAATGGTTACCGCTAGTCTTGGAGGCAGTAGATACATGCTGGTATTGATTGATGACTACTAAAGATACACTTGGGTGTATTTCATGAAGGAGAAGTCGGCAGCTTTTCAATTATTTGTGGAGTTCAAGGAGCTGGTGGAGGGTCGGCTTGGCTTGCGGATCAAGAAGTTCAAATCAAACAACAGTGGTGAGTTTGCTTCATCTGAGTTTTCTAACTTATACAGAAAGAACGGGATCCAGAGAGAGCTTACTTTTGCTCATACTCCACAACAAAGTGGAGTAGCGGAGAGGAAGATCCATCACTTGACGGAAACTTGCAAGTGATGGCTTTATGCAAAGGGCATTCTCAGGTCCTTTTGGGCGGAAGGAATGACCTGCGCAACCTGTGTCATCAATCGGATGCCTCTAAGTCCGATCAACATGAAGTCTCTCATGGAAATGATGTTTAAGGAGAAGCTGAGTGTGGAACACCTTAGGGTGTTTGGATCAACCTGCTATGTTCACATCCCGGATGCTCAGAGGACCAAGCTTGATGCAAAGGTGAGGAAGCCATCTTTGTGGGCTATGATGAGGGGAAGAAGGGCTGGAAGTGCATGGATCCTACGACAAGGAAGTTCTTTGTATCAAGAGACGTTGTCTTTGATGAGCTGACATCGTATGGAGGTGGAACTATTGAGTTGTAGGAGAGCAGGGTTGATGAAGGGCAGAGGGAAGTTGCTGAAGATCATCAGGTGGAGCTGTCTATGTCACTAGGAGCTTCGGGTGTTTCAAGCTCTAGGGCAGAAGCTTCTGGTTCGGGAAGCAGGGGGAGTGACACTCTAAGTGTGCCCGAGAATGGAGCTGGTTCTGAAGAAGCAGCAGAGAAGGTGAGCAATATAACGGTCCAGGCCCATCCCATGGGAACACACTGGAACCGCCGGCCTACCAGGGTCCAGACCCAGGCCCACCACTGGTAGTCAGCCTTTCACATTCAAGTCTACATGCCATGCACCCCAACCCCTCTCCGGCCTGTTTATCAGCACGGTAGGTTGTTGCCACTGGGTCTCGAACCCAGGACCTTGATAAGAGAGCTTTCCACCACTCCCTCATCACCAATTGAGCTGCAGCTCAATTGGTGATGAGGGAGTGGCGGAAAGCTCTCTTATAGAGGTCCTGGGTTCGAGACCCAGTGGCAACAACCTACCGTGCTGATAAACAGGCCGGAGAGGGGTTGGGATGTATGGCCTGCAGGCTTGAATGTGAAAGGTTGACTACCAGTGGTGGGCCCGGGTCTGGACCCTGGTAGGCCGGCGGTGCCAGCGGGTTCCCATGGGATGGGCCTGGACCGTTATAAAAGTGCACTTTTTTGTAACGGTCTAGGCCCATCCCATGGGAACCCGCTGGACTGCCGGCCTACCAGAGTCCAGACCCGGGCCCACTCATGGTAGTCAGCCTATCACATTCAAGCCTGCAGGCCATGCACCCCAACCCCTCTCCGACCTGTTTATCAACACGGTAGGTTGTTGCCACTGGGTCTCGAACCCAGGACCTCGATAAGAGAGCTTTCCGCCACTCCCTCATCACCAACTGAGCTGCAGCTCAGTTGGTGACGAGGGAGTGGAGGAAAGCTCTCTTATCGAGGTCCTGGGTTCGAGACCCAGTGGCAACAACCTACCGTGCTGATAAACAGGTCGGAGAGGGGTTGGGGTGCATGGCCTGCAGGCTTGAATGTGAAAGGCTGACTACTAGTGGTGGGCCCGGGTCTGGACCCTGGTAGACCGGCGGTGCCAGCGGGTTCCCATGGGATGGGCCTAGACCGTTATAATGGTCCCACCAGGGTCCAGACCCGCGCCTGATAGGGTTGGGGTGCATGGCCTGCAGGCTTGAATGTGAAAGGCTGAGGGAGTGGTGATGAGGGAGTGGTGGAAAGCTCTCTTATCAAGGTCCTAGGTTCGAGACCTAGTGGCAACAACCTACTGCTGCTGATAAACAGGCGCGGAGAAGGGTTGGGGTGCATGGTCTGCAGACCTGGTTAGGCTGAACCCTTTCGAGCGTGGTGCTGGGGGTGCCGGCGGCCGTCCTTGCGAGCGTGGGCTGGGGAGGCCGTTACAAAAAGTGCACTTTTTGTAACGGTCCAGGCCCATCCCATGGGAACCCGCTGGCACCGCCGGCCTACCAGGGTCCAGACACGGGCCCACCACTGGTAGTCAGCCTTTCACATTCAAGCCTACAGGCCATGCACCCCAACCCCTCTCCGGCCTGTTTATCAGCACGGTAGGTTGTTGCCACTGGGTCTCGAACCCAGGACCTCGATAAGAGAGCTTTCCACCACTCCCTCATCACCAACTGGGTTCGAGACCCAGTGGCAACAACCTACCGTGCTGATAAACAGGCCGGAGAGGGGTTGGGGTGCATGGCATGCAGGCTTGAATGTGAAAGGCTGACTACCAGTGGTGAGCCCGGGTCTGGACCCTGGTAGGCCTGCGGTTCTAGCAGGTTCCCATGGGATGGGCCTGGACCGTTATAAAAAGTGCACTTTTTATAACGGTCCAGGCCCATCCCATGGGAACCCGCTGGCACCGCCGGCCTACCAGGGTCCAGACCCGGGCCCACCACTGGTAGTCAGCCTTTCACATTCAAGCCTGCAGGCCATGCACCCCAACCCCTCTCCGGCCTGTTTATCAGCACGGTAGGTTGTTGCCACTGGGTCTCAAACCCAGGACCTCGATAAGAGAGCTTTCCGCCACTCCCTCATCACCAACTGAGCTGCAGCTCAGTTGGTGATGAGGGAGTGGCAGAAAGCTCTCTTATCGAGGTCCTGGGTTCGAGACCCAGTGGCAACAACCTACCGTGCTGATAAACAGGCCGGAGAGGGGTTGGGGTGCATGGCATGCAGGCTTGAATGTGAAAGGCTGACTACCAGTGGTGGGCCCGGGTCTGGACCCTGGTAGGCCTGCGGTTCTAGCAGGTTCCCATGGGATGGGCCTGGACCGTTATAAAAAGTGCACTTTTTATAACGGTCCAGGCCCATCCCATGGGAACCCGCTGGCACCGCCGGCCTACCAGGGTCCAGACCCGGGCCCACCACTGGTAGTCAGCCTTTCACATTCAAGCCTGCAGGCCATGCACCCCAACCCCTCTCCGGCCTGTTTATCAGCACGGTAGGTTGTTGCCACTGGGTCTTGAACCCAGGACCTCGATAAGAGAGCTTTCCGTCACTCACTCATCACCAACTGAGCTGCAGCTCAGTTGGTGATGAGGGAGTGGCGGAAAGCTCTCTTATCGAGGTCCTGGGTTCGAG
The DNA here is from genome assembly GCA_039583875.1 of Platanthera guangdongensis. NCBI lineage: Eukaryota > Viridiplantae > Streptophyta > Magnoliopsida > Asparagales > Orchidaceae > Platanthera > Platanthera guangdongensis. Next base: position 46,696,448 of record CM077157.1, on the reverse strand, counting down.
ACCCAGTGGCAACAACCTACCGTGCTGATAAACAGGCCGGAGAGGGGTTGGGGTGCATGGCCTGCATGCTTGAATGTGAAAGGCTGACTACCAGTGGTGGGCCCGTGTCTGGACCCTAGTAGGCCGGCGGTGCCAGCGGGTTCCCATGGGATGGGCCTGGACCGTTACAGCTCAGTTGGTGATGAGGGAGTGGTGGAAAGCTCTTTTATCAAGGTCCTGGGTTCGAGACCCAGTGGCAACAACCTACCGTGCTGATAAACAAGCCGGAGAGGGGTTGGGGTACATGGCATGCAGGCTTGAATGTGAAAGGCTGACTACCAGTGGTGGGCCCGGGTCTGGACCCTGGTAGGCCGGCGGTTCCAGCGGTTTCCCATGGGATGGGCCTGGACCGTTATAAAAAGTGCACTGGAGTCAAGGAGTGGGACGATGTCGTGGATAAGGATATGGCTGCTCTCAAGAAGAATGAAACTTTGGACTTAGTCCCCAACGTTGATGGCGTTACTCATGTAACTTGCAAGTGAGTCTACAAGTTAAAGAAGGCGGATGGAAGCATCGAGCAGTGCAAAGCTCGCCTTGTAGCTCGAGGTTTTTCACAACAGTACGACGAGTACTATGAGGAGACTTTCAGTCCTATGGCAAAGATCACTTCAGTACGAGTGGTGATAGCCTTGTCGACTTGCTAGGGCTGGAATATGTGGCTGCTGGACGCAAAGAACACCTTTCTTTACGGGGAGATTGACAAGGACATTTTCATGGATCAGTCGCTCGGTTACGTATTTGAAGAACATCTGTACTACGTCTACAAGCTCCAGAAAGCCTTTTATGGTTTGAAGCAGACTCCTCGAGCCTGGTATGGGAAGATTGTAGAATACTTCTAGTTCTGCGGCTATCTGGCTTCAAACTCAGACTCGAGCTTGTTCGTCAAGAAAAGGTGGGAGCTTATAGTCCCGGTGCTATTGTAAGTGGATGACATGATCATCACAGGGAACTCCAAGGAAGAAGTAGCTAGGCTCAGGGTAGAGCTAGCTATCAGGTTCGAGATGAAGGATCTAGGTGAACTCCACCATTTCCTTGAACTTGAGGTGGAGGGAAGGAGAGCAGGCATACTCATGTCCCAGTAAGGGCCATGCGGAACGGATCGTCGTGATTCGGCATGCATGAGGGAAGAGTGGCTCTACTCCATTTGATTCAGGCGTCAAACTTCGGCGGGTTAAGGGGAGGATTCTTCCAGATCCTTTGCTGTTTCTGGCTCTAGTTGAGAGTCTTATCTACTTGACGATTACGAGGCCAGACATTGCTTACGCAGTTGGCCTAGTAAGCGGTATATGGCGGAACCCAGGAAGCCTCATCTGATGGCGAATAGGAACGTCATGAAGTATGTGAAGTGCACTTCTGATATGGATCTCCTGTATAGGAGAGGCACAAAGTTTACTCTTCAAGGATACTCGGATGCTGATTATGGGGGAGATGTAGACGACCGGAAGTCAACATTCGGTTATGTCTTCACTTGTGGATCAGGCAGTATCTCTTGGTGCAGCAAGAAGCAAGACTCAGTGTCCGTCTCTACTACGGAAGCAGAATACAAGTCTTCGACTTTGGCTGCTCGGGAAGCTATCTGGCTCAGGAGACTAGTAGAGGACGTCTATGAAGAAGTGTGTGGTCCTACTCTGCTGAGCGGTGACAATGAAAGTGCCCTGAAGCTGGTGAATAATCTAGTTTGTCATGCTCGGACCAAACACATATAGATTGAGCACCACTTCATTCGGGAAAAGGTGTTGGGGGGTCTCTTATGGTGCAGCATGTGTAGAGTGAGGACAATGTCGCGGACATCTTTATGAAGCCGTTGCCGAAGGTGTTGTTTACTCGGTTACGAGGACTGTTGAGCTTGATCACCACTTCTCACTTCAAGGGGAGTGTTGAAAATTGTGAAGTGAAAGTGGTTGATTGAGCAGACCGCGAGGCCTAGGCGGACTGATGGTGCGGTCTGGGTTAAGTGATGGTGAGGCCTAGGTGAACTGATGGTGTGGCTTGGGCGGCCTTTTTACTGCGACTTGATGGCGGTGTTCTGTGAGCTCGGCTTGTGGTCTTGCAGTTGGCTTGTTCTCCTTGATGAAACCGGCTGGATTGGTGGTGTATTCGTGGAAGTGTGGCGGACTCAGTTCGAGTCCGCGGAGTCCGTTGTGGCGGACTGAGTTTGGAGATCGTGAGATCGGCATTGGTTCATGCCCTTGATCTCTGGTGATGCGGGGGATGCTAGCCGCGTTCTTAGTGGAGGACTGTCCTTGGAGCTGGTGATCTGGCTTCATGTCCAGGGTATTCACTGTTCCTGCGGTGTCTTCTGGTTGACCGGGCGATCTGTGTCTGTTGGTCGTGGACTCGTGTGGCGGGCCGGTGCGGTGCTCGCAAGCTGTGTGGGCTAGTGTTGTGTCCGCGTGTAGCGTGAGGACTGGTACAGTATGTGGGTTGTTGTTGTCTACGTGCTGAGCAGCATGTGGGCTGGTGCAGTGTCCGCCAGATAGTAGACTGGATTACTGACTTAGTGCCAGGCGATTCGGCTCAGGCCTTGTCCTCGCGGACTCGGCAGACTGAGTTGTGCTAGCTGCAGGCTGGGGTGGTGACTCTATCTACTAGGGTAGTGATCACACTCCTCACCCCGCCTATAAATAGGACCACCCCCCCCCCCCCCCCCGCCACTTTAATTGTAACTGAATGAACAGTAAGTTGAGCGCAGATTAATTGTTGCGGCGTCGGTTTTCTAGTCCGCGCGGATTGAGAAGGTTTATCTGGTTGTTGTTTGCAGGTTATGCAGCTAGCACTGTGAAACCAGGAGTCTGGTTCTGATTGCAGTCAGGAAGCAGTGGAGCTTGCGGTTACAATCAGCGGGTTACAACATGTCGCACTTTGCAGCCAGCCAGTCTCCTCTCCAGCAATTGAAGTTCAAGTTCAATAACCAGTTCACCGCTCTCAGCGGACTTGGCGGTCTGTTCTTTCTGTTCAGAGGCAGCTTGTAGAGCAGTCGTCTCAGCAAAATAACGGGCAGTCCGCGGACTGCACGGACTCAGTAGATCAGTGGTGAAGCGCAACGGCTTGGCAGTCTTAGCGGACTTGGCGTACTAGGCGGTCTTTGAGGCAGTCCGGTCGGCTTGAAGTTTCCTCTTGTTTGTTTGTCTCTCTAGTGTGCTTGGCGAAATCATGTCTCTCCATATATACCTTGCCTTGTAAAGTTGATAATACAAGATCTGTGGTTGCTCTCCTTTGCTTCTGATTATTTAGCTCAGTTTATGGTTGGAGTGTTCCTCTGCCTAGTTCTCACTTTTCGCTTGATCAAGTGATCGGCTTGATAGCTCTGGAAGTATTTGCTTGATAGCAGAACTACTAGCTGATCAGCTTGTGAGAAATTTCAACAGTCACTTTCAAATCTAGTCCGTCTCACATTAAGGGGCTGCAAGTGTGAAAAACTCCCAGCACTTGGGCACCTACCCCAACTTGAATACCTGAAGCACGTAGGACTTCCCTTAATCAAGCAACTAGGCTCTGATTTCTATGGTGGCCCCAATTCATTTCCAGTGTTGAAGGAGCTGAAACTATATGATATGCCAGAACTAGAAGAATGGTGCAATGTGGGAGAGGAGCAATTTCTCCCTTGCTTACACAAACTGAGTTTGGTGCCCTAGATACTCGATAGCAGAGGCTGGATACTCGTCTATACCCAACCAGGATTTCTCTATAAATAACCTCCCAAGGGTACTAGAAATATACTTTTTGGAAGAGGTTGTGGTCCCCCTATGTGGATAGTCGCCAAGTCCATGTCTGCCTAGTACCTCACCCAGCGTTTTGGTTGTGGATGGGAAGTTTCTGCCAAACATTCGGGTACGTAGTGAGACCTTCCTGCTGGAGCACTTGGGATGTGCTTATAGATATTTTTCTCTCACTCGTGCTAGTCATTTGAATTGTGACTTCGGACCGTAGAATAACTAACCTTAGGCTGCTTTGATCCGATTTTTGGAGTAGGCAATTTTCCTGACTTCAAGGACGGTAGTACTTAGGAGAATTCTGGTGGCGGAGTGGTGGCCCATATGAGGAATCTGGTAGAGCTTTGACCTGAGAAAGAAGAAAGCAGGAGAGCTGAAGATGAGAAATGAAAAAGTCTGAGGGTCTTTTTATAGCCTCCAGGAGGTGGTTACAGTAGTTATGTGGCTATCTGCACACATTAACCACCGACATTATTATTTTTGATATAGTTTTGAGCATATATTGTGTTCATTATGTTTGTTGTTTGCAGGCCAAATATTTAATTAATATCGCTCTCTCACTAATCATGATGGTTAGTGGGTGGTTACTCTAGAAATTGATGACGGTGATCATTACGGAGTGATCGAACGATGAGGGAAGCCCGCCATGGACGTACGGCTGAACCGGCGGTGAATGCTCGTCGGCGAAGGAAAAGGAGAAGCCGCAGCCGCGGGGAAGGGCGACGGGCACGTCGCCCTTGCGGAGAGCCTGCGACTGCGGGGGGCGGCCCCGGGAAGGGCGGCGGGCGCGTCACCCCTTACGGGCGGAGCCTGCGGCTGTGGTTAAGGAGTGGCTGGATGCGCCGCCTTTGCGGGCAGATCCCGCGGCCACGGCAGGCGGTCGCGGGGAAGGGGCAGCATGTGTGCCGCCCTTACGGGCGGAGCCCGCTGCAGCGGAAAAGGGCAATCAGGCACGCCGGCCCTTGTAGGCGGAGCCCGCAGCCTCGGGAGGCGGCCATTAGATAAGGGGAGGTCGGGCGCGCCGCACCTTATGAGCAGAGCCCGCGAGCGCTGGAAAGGGGCGGTGGGCACGAGCCGCCCGACGCTGGTGACAGTGGTTACTTGAAACGTGGGCGAAGTCGGATCGATGCATGGGGGATCGCGTGCGACGATCGCGTGCACGGCGGTTTCTCCATGATCCCCATTTGTGGAGTGAAATCTTGGGTGAGTGGGCTAATTGCACCCGAGTGTTTTATAAATGGTACTTGGCCCCATCAATTGCCCTCAGAAATCTTCGGTGTTAGAAACCATTTTGTGAGAAGAGCAAAGATTTCTTATGCTCTTAAGAAGGATTCAATTGACGACAACGATAGTGATGGCAAACGGGGAGGCGCCAGAGAAGGCAGATGGCAGCGCTTTGTGAGTGAAGGTAATTATTAAAATGGAATTTTCAAGCCGGCGGTCGGAGCCAACCGACGCGGGAAGAAGTCCACCAGCCTAGATATTGTTGAGGTATATTTATATTCGTGTTAATGGGCTACTTAACGGGTTGGTTAGGATCCGATAGGAATCCAAACCCGTAGTCGGGGATTTAGGGTTTCGCCTATAAATACCCCGCTGGGGGCAACGGGTAGGCCATTCCAAAACTAGATGGTCATCGCCGGGATGCTTCGAGCGCTCTAACATTCTTGAAGCATCTCTTTCGTTTTGCCCTAGCCGCTCCGCTCCCGTGACCCATCCCGCCGCTGCCGTTCACGAGTTTTTTGGATCGCAGCCGCCGCTTCCGATCGATCGGTGAATCACGATCCGTTCTCCTGTCCTAATCGATCGAAGAAGAAGATCGGTTCTGCCGCTGCTTGCCATCGGGAGGAAAACCTAGCCGCTCTCAGATCGGGATCAGCCGTCGTCGATCGTCGAAAGTGAGGCGAATCCCACTCGGGATTTCTAGCCGCCGCTGCTTGATCAAGGAATCCTGCCGCCGGTGTAGTGTTTAAGTTTTCTCCGCAGCACGCGATTGGTTGCGCCGTCCGTGTTCTCGCGAAATCTAGTCGCGATTTCTCGCTCGCAGATCGCAAAAAAGGATCGTGATTCCGCGCCGGAGTTTGTCGCGAAGAAGGAGCCCGCCACCTGTCCCGTGCGCAGCTTCCGCCGGCCCTGGTTCTCGCGTTTTTTGGATTCGCCACTCCGGATCGGTGAAATCCAGCGCAGTGCTCGATCTCAGCGCGGTGCTCAGTCTCTCCCGATCGATTGAATCTCCACGCTGCCAGGAAGTAGAAGCTCATCGCTCATGCCTAATGTCTCCCGCTGCATGATCTTGAAAATTATCCTGTAGCAGACGAAAAAAAAAAAGGCTTCCAGTGGAGTTCAATTCAAGTTGAATATCTGCAATGAGATCAGGATTTACTATTCTTTAGAATCCAGATATACTTTTGCTTGGCTCTCTCTAGTCGGAGACCCATTGAAGATATTCTTTGCCGGTGAAGGAGCCTGTATCGCAAGAGATCATCCCTGTCATTGTCAAAGAATTTTTCTGGATCCCAATTGTTTTGGGAGGTGCATATCAGCTTTATTTGTTGATTGGAATCGAGTTTGTGGAACTTCATCGGGGAGTATTTTT
>CM077157.1:46637311-46689600 GCA_039583875.1 Platanthera guangdongensis | reverse complement strand
GTCAAAGTATTTATATTGACAAAATCTTAGAAAGGTTTCATATGGAGAACTCTAAGAAAAGAAATGTGCCAATGAAAATGTCTGTACAACTTGGCAAGTCTCACTGTGCTACAACGCATAAAGACATTGAATACATGAAAAATATGCCCTATGCCTCGACTATAAATTCTATTATGTATGCCATGACCTGTACAAGACCAGATGTCGCGTATGCTCTAAGCATGACTAGCGGACATCAGGCTTTGCCTGGTCCTAATCATTGGACTGCTGTCAAAAATATTCTTAGGTACCTGAAAATGACCGAGAATAAGTTTCTTGTTTTTGGTGGGCATAAGGAGCTAGCTGCCGAAGGTTACACAGATGATAGTTTTATGTCAGATCCGGATGACAAGTCATCTCAATTTGGGTTTGTGTTTCTTCTAAATGGTGGGATCGTGAGTTGGCGCAGTTGCAAATAATCAACCACTGCTGACTCAATCACCGCAGCAGAAGTCATGGCGGCTGTAGAAGCTAGCAAAGAGGGAGTATGGATAAAGAAGTTCCTTCAGGAACTTGGAGTTGTTATGTGCGGTGAATGACCCTCGAAGTTATTTTGTGACAATAGCGCTTCCTTTTCTCAGATCAAGGAGCCAAAGTCACATCATAAAACAAAATACATGGATTAGAAGTATTTTGTCATGCACCAATTCATTGATGAAGGCAAAATTGCTTTTTTATGGATATACACCAACAACAACATAGTTGATCCCTTCATGAATTCTTTATCTCAAGCCAAGGGCGAAGTTCATTTCGAATCCATGGGGTTGGATAACATGGAGAGTGGCTTATTGAATGATTTCGTAGGTTGCTCCTATTTTTGGTTAAGAAACTTTAAAAACAAGTGAGAGATTGAAAGATGTAGTGTTTTGAAAGTTGTGTATTCCTTCTTTTTCTTTTTGTTCATGATCTAAAATATTTTCACATTTTGTTCCTTGATTATGTGTGATATCGCATGTAAGGTTCAGGAAGATGCTTTTGGTCCTGAACAGTAGAACCCCAAGTTTTTATATCACATAATCTTATGTTTTTCCTCACAATCGTGGTAATCAAAGAGGAACATTGATTACTGAGTTAAGATTGTCATATCGATTAAAGTACATTGCAGTTCTATAAATGTTGATAAATGATTGTCGTCTAATCATATGGAAATGTACGTGTGTGTGCCTTATACATATTGAGTTCGACCTATTTTATGTTGTAATATTATATGGATTGTGTTTAGTGTCATTAATGTTCTCAACGTGTCTTATGAATCAAAGATATGAGATGGGGAGATTTATCGCATCAGTGTCAACAATGTGATTACAGTTGAAAAAAATATCTCTTAATAGTGATAAATATTGTGACTCTCTCATGCTTGTGCGTAAGAAATCTTCATATCGAGATATCGTCTGTCCCTCAGTCTTTTGGTTATGATATTAGCGGGCCCCTTGGTAAAGTGAAATTGTAATGCATGCAATATAACTGACGTAGTTATAAATACAATTCGCTTATGAGACCGAGAAAGATGAATATTGTGCAAAAATGACACGGTTTGATTTTGCACAATATTTATAATATTATGTGACAAAGGAAGACACTGGTCATCTAGATCCGTTACCTTGCTACCATGTTGCTGTGGTGACTATAATGCACTGATAAAACCTCTTATAGTCCATAATATAAGTTATTATATTATTGCCAAGATGACATGGTTCCTTTGAAAGGTCACACCATATAAACGGAAACAGTCTCAGTTCGACTTATATTGCAGATTCGATTTCATACATCATGCAATCAAGATACCATAATAAGTGCATATTTATAATGTCGTTCTTCGACATGCTTAGACCAAGACTAGTTGTAATATTGTGCGACTATTAAACGATGTGATGAATTGATTCATTGTGTTTTTGATAGTGAGGCGGCACAATTTTTTTTATCTCAATAAACTAAAATAACATATTTGTACTGAGGTTATATCATGAGCAAAATGAAGGGCTGATCTTGACCCAATATCAAAGCCCTAACAAATGGGGTATATAAACTCCTTGCTCAAGGATTAATTGTGTGAGTAGATAGGGTTTCACGATTTTTGTTTTTTCTCCTGGAACCTACCCGACAGGGTTTTTCGTTTCCTGGAGCTGTCCGATAACCTGGAGGAGCGCCTCTCGGCTTCTTGGCTCCAGGACTGTTCCGACAAAGCTACTCGGGCTAGGTGTGCTCATCGGGTGAACCCGATCCTGAGTAATCCTTGACTGGCGCCTCCAGATGACTAAGTGTGGTCCGACCACTTGGAGTCTCCGACGGCTTGAAGAAGGTGGTCTAAGCTTCTTCTCCCTACTCCTACCATCAGATTAGATTGTTTTGACGGTTCGAGTTCAAGGTGAATCGAGAGGTGAGGCAGTTGGCCTCATTGTTATTTTGGAATCGTTATCAACCTCATCACCCCCACTCCTCCCCTCCTAGAGATTTATTTCTCTAGAGGTATGATCTTCTCTATCCCTTGTGGTGGATGTTTGAAAATTTTTTTACCTCTCTCCGTAAGCTATCCCATGGCCACGAGTAACAGAAATTCTTCACTTTCATCCCTTCTTTCGTTCATCATAGCCAACAAAGACTAGCTTCCATGCTTTCACATCTAGCTTTGTCCTGAAAGCGTTTGGAATGTGCACGTAGTAGGTAGATCCTGAAAGAAATAGTACCTAATCACCTAGAGGGGGGGGGGGTGAATAGGTGAACTTAATCTTTTTAAAATTACAGGCAGAAACACTGAATAATAAGACCTGTATTTGCAATTCTCTACAGCAATTCAACATAGATAATACAGCAATCACAGAATTAATCACACACAGAGTACACACAGATTTTTATAGTGGTTCTCCAAGGTCTGGGTACATCCACTTTCCCCACTTCGCCTATCTAGTAGTGTACTAGATTCGGCCTAACTTCTCCACTTCTTCTCAGATCCTCAGATCTTACACCTCAGAACCACAAACAGGTTCCTACAACTCAGAGTGACCCCACTCCTACAACTCAGACACAAAGCCTTACCACTCAGTCTTCACCAAGACCTACACTCAGGCTTAACAGCCCTACATCAGCCTTCAATCAAGGCCTACACTCAGAGAATAGAATCTCCTACACTCAGGCACTAAAACCCTACCTCAGCCTTTATAGTTTAGGCTTACAACTCAGATCTATACAAGATCCTTCAGAATATAAAGTTTACAAAGTAAATAACCACAATTCAGAAAGAGAAAGATGAATTGACTGGCTTCTTGATGAGTTCTTGGAAGAACTAGACAGAGATCAACCACCCTTGGCTTTCTTCAAAGCTTCTTGAATTAGAACACATTAGGGTTGAATCTCCTGTGCAGATGATCTTCAATCAACTGCTGTCTTGTGAATCAGATCTCGATCTGAATCTTACTTATCAGCCAGGTTCAACAACTGTTCTTCTTAGAAGGATCTCTCTCTCTCCAACTTCTTAGATCTTCACTTGAAGATCTTCTTCCTTTTTTTGTTGTGATTCAATTGATTGATTACTTCCTTGATTCTTTATGTCAAAGGAGAAAGGTCTATAAATAGTCTTCCTCCAAGGTAACCGGCTGATCCAGTTTCTAACAACCTTCTGACAGCTCTGACAGTTGCAGTTAACCGGTTGAAAATGGCAGCTGTCAAGTCATCCAGTCACTTCTTGAAATCTTTGTCACTGTCTGAAAGTGTCGAGACAGATAGTCTTTATGTGTCGACACAAATATACTAAGTGTCGACACAAGTAGACTAAGTGTCGACACTAGCCTTCATGGTGTCGACACAACTCCTTGTGTTATTGTAACAGCTACTCGACACTGCTTCTTCAGAATGTGTCGACACTGATCCTGTGTGTCAACACAAGCCTTCTGTTGAATGTTTCGACACTGATTGAGTGTGTCGACACAAGTACTTCTTCTTAATACTTAGTTGATTTCTATTGTGTGTCGACACAACTCCTTTGTGTCGACACTTGCCTTCATGTGTTGAAACTTCGCTGAGTGTCGACATATCTCCTTTGTGTCGACACATTCTTCATGTGTTGAAACTTTGCTGAGTGCCGACACATCTCCTTTGTGTCGACACTTGTACTTAAACTTTATTGAAGTTCGCTGAGTGTCGACATAGCTTCCTGTTGTCGACACTTTTGATGTCGACAAAGTTTCTCTGGGTGTCGACACTGCTTCTAAGAGTCGACACTGATTATGTAGACAATTCTTCACTGTGTGTCGACACTGCCTGTATGTGTCGACACATTTATTCTGGTGTCGACTCTGCCTTCCTGGTGTCGACACAATTACTCCAAGTGTCGACACAACTTCTCTAGGTGTCGACACAAGCCTTCTTAAGTGTCGACACTTTTCTTCTAGGTGTCAACACATGAACTTAGAAACTTTTATTCTTTCCCTGCAATTACTTAACCTGCACACATAAACTCAAAGCACATCAAATACACCTTGATGTATATCATTGAGTAGGGTGAGGCTTATTCAAATCAGGTACATATATTGCAATGTACCCAACAATCTCCCCATATTTGGAGAAGTCATAACCATTAGTCAATGATATACACCATACATAACAAATACTCAATATGATGTATAACAATATTAAATGACAGGGTAAGAACTAAACATGTATAAACAGAACATGTAAAAACAATTATCTCAGAACAATAATGTAATAGATTGAATATATAACATTGTTCTTACAACTACAAATATTTTCATTAATCAAAAGTTTACATAGAGTTTCATGCAAATGATTACAAATTGTAGACTTAATAAAATTCTATCCTATGGCTACTTGTGTTCCTGAATATTGCCCTTTCCAGATTGAATTACTTTACTGGAGTGTCATTGTGCACTGGAGCTTCATTGTCATCAGGCTTCTTCCCTTTAAGATCTTTCTTTTTCTGTTCTTCAGCCCTTATCTTCTGTCTTTCAAAATAGTGATAAGGCTTAGGGAAATACTTGCTAGGCTCCTGTGCATTAGGAGGTAGCTTCCCTAATTTAGCCTTCCTTCTGTATTGTACTATGCCCTCTTGCCTAGCCTCATGTTTCTTCCATTCCTGGTCAGAATACCATTTGCCTCTCTCTAGGAAATTATCCTTAGCAGCCTTCCAAGCAGTTAATATGATATTTCTAGAGGTTGGGCTCCATTGCTCAAAATCTGGCTTTAATTCAGCTTGCTCTCTGAAGCTTTTCTTAGATAATTGGGCCTCTTGTTCTTTTAGAACTGCCTCTGACACAGGCTGAACAACTTTTTCAAGAATAACATTCTGATTACCCTCAAGAGGACTATACATAGACTATACCTCCTGATATATCATGTCAAAATCTGCAGGAGGGTATATCACTTGAGCCACTTCAGCTTGCTCTCCTCCAAAGTATGTAGGATTGATGCCAGACTCTGCAACATTATCTTCATCACATAAAGGTGGATATCCAAGGGTGGCTCTGATGGAGTTTGAAATCCATTTTGCATGATCAGAGCCGGCTTTGACTAGTACCCTCTCCCCCTTTATGAATTCTCTCTCTATGTGATCCCTAAGATCATCTTTCTGGAATCTGATTTGAGCATTCAAATAGTTAACTCCATCTTTATAAAAAGATTTTAACCTTTGGAGCCTGTCAGTAATAATCTTTTGAGAATCTGCAATAGCAGTGTGAACGACAAGTAGGCTTTCTTGGAGTTGCTTATCAAACTCAGCTTTGGCAGTAGCACTTTATGCAGTATAGGCAGTAGCTAGATTCTTAATTTCAGTGACAATGACATTATGAGAAGCAGTTAGATTATCATTCATTCTTAGCTGATTTTACAGGACATATCCTTGTTTGACTGCCATGTCATCAACCTGTTTCTTGATGTTCTCTTGATGAGTAGCCAGATAGACCACTGCATTTCCTCCTTTATGGAAGCAGTCAGTCATTTCCTTTTTATGTTGATTCACTTCAAATCTTATGGATTTTATGTCTTGAGCTAAGGAAAAATGTAGCTCCTTATGGTGCTCATCCATATAAGTTTCCATTGCCTTCCTTTGCTCATCTAGCTTTATTTGCAATGCCACCAACAGAGAACTATAATCAGTTGTTGGGGCAGGCTGTGGAGCAATTGTCTGTAGTGCTTTCTTGTAACTCTGACATCTTCTCTTGAAGACCTGGAACTTCCTCTTCTTGGCTCTAGCAGCCTCTTCATCCTCTGAAGCAGAAGTACTAGCAATGTCTACCCTATCCTTAGGAATAGGAGATAAATCCTTCTCAGTCCTTGGTAGCTCCTCAGCAATTCTTTGCTCCTCAGTCTCTTGCCTAACAGTCTCCTCTACATGCTCCCCCTCAAAATTAACCTTCTCCCCCTCAACAACTGCTATCTCTCTCTCAAGGTCAGTTTGTAATAAGTCAGGGAACAACTCTTCTAGTGTAAACTCATGTGGAGGTTGTTCAGAAGAATCTCTTATCTCAGGAGCATCTGTTTCCATTTTATCAGCAACAGATGTGTCCTCCATGACAACATCTTGTGGTTGAGGTTGTATCTGTGTTTGCTGATCAACATCAAGTAATGGTTCAGACAAAACTTCATCCTCAACAGGGAAATTTAATTGATTAACTTTAGTAATTACCTCTAGAATGGTTTGGGTAGCCCTTTCACTCTCTAATGGAGTTGGCTCATCCACAAGTAGAGGCTCCCCCTGGAGTCGATCCAGGTGAATTTGGCTAGCTGAGGGTAGCTCCCCCTGCCTCTGTGCATCTTCTTGTCTTGCTAGTGACTATCCAGCATTGCCATCCTCTCCATCATCTGAACTGAACATCACTTGCTCCTCTGAGCTACTTGAGGATTCTTATGCCACAATGTATGTCTTCTTCTTCTTCTTCTGAGGTATTTCCTTTTCTGGAGTTGGCAGTTCCTTTGTCAATACTCTATCCCACCTTGAGAAAATTCTTACATCCATTCTCCTCATGTGGTTTATCTTTGAACCAGCAGCTTGGTTCATCACTTCAGGAATACTTCCAGCTAAGTATAGACTCAGAATTCTACCCATATTGGGTTTCTTCAGGCTCTCTTTTATTTTATCAAACATGACTGCAGACCAATCAGTATTAAGTTTGAAAATTATCCTTGTCATCAAACTGAACATGTGAGCTGAAATTCTATCATGCCCACCAGGCTTGCTCAGTATTACCTTCCCAACTATCTCAGATAATAACTTTCCTTGTATATTCATTCCTTTCCTATTAACGACTGAACCAATCTTCAAGCTTGAATCCAGTCCACACCATGTCAGTGCCTCCCTTGTTTTTGAAGCAGAAACATCTTCCTCTTCTGCAGTTCTTGGGAGATGTAGAATCTTCCTGAGACTCTTATGAGTGACCTTCACCTTTGCCCCATGAACTTTGGACTTAATCTTGAGTCCAGATTCATCAAGAGTTGCTGCACTCAAGAATTCGAGGACTTCCTTCTTCCAGATCTTGATAGGTTCTGAAATAAGATACTCTAGGTCTGTCTCTGCAATTAGGGTTACCACACCTTGGATTTTGGGTTCCGCGTCATCAAAGGCGTATCGCACGAGCTCATATCCTTCATTAATGTTCTCTTCTAGCTTGGGCGCCATTAGGGTTTGATGAAATTTTGAATTTAGAGAAGAGAGATGTCGACACACAAGTTTGGTCTCGAAACTAAGTTGAGCGTGTCGACAAACAATGGGGAAAACCTATTTATACCTTTCTAGAATTAAAGGTGAAAAGGCGCGTTAACATACTTGAATTGTGTCGACACTGTTGAAAAGTGTCGACACTTACTTCTAATGTCTCGACAACAATGTGTCGACACAAATATAGTCGACAGAATATATATGTCGACACTTATATATCTCAGCTCGATGCATAGTCGAGACTCTACTAGACTAATTCTGTGTAAATCCTAAGTGTCTACACCACCCTGGATGTGTCGACACCTACACTGCATGTGTCGACACTAATTATCTGAAGTGTCAACACAGACTTCCTAGATGTGTCGACACCATTTTTCTGAAATGTCGACAACACTTCTATGTGTCGATACAGACAACTCTGTGTGTCGACACTATTTTACTTAGCCAATTTTTGTAAACTATTCTAAGTTTATCATTCCTAATTCAAGTTTAAACTTATTGAATTTGGTTTCATCTAAGGGCTTTGTAAACATATCAGCTAACTGATTATCTGTCTTAACATACTCTAGGTAAATGTCTTCTTTTTCCACATGTTCTCTTAGAAAATGGTATTTTATTTCTATGTGCTTAGTCCTACTATGAGAGACAGGATTATTTGGAATAGAAATGACACTAGTAGAATCACAAAATAAAGGTGTCCTACTTGAATACCGTAATCTTCTAGCTGATGTTGAATCCATAGAAGTTGAGCACATCAACTTCCTTCAGCAACATACTCTGATTCTACTGTGAAGATAGCCACACTTGTTTGTTTTTTGCTACTCCATGACACCAGCCTTCCACCTAGAAATTGACTGGTTCCTGTAGCACTCTTCCTATCTTCCTTGCAGCCTGTAAAATCTGCATCTGAATAACCTGTCAGTTCAAAATCTCCATTCCTAGGGTACCAAAGGCCTAGATAAGGAGTGCCCTTAAGATATCTCAAAATTCTTTTGACTGCTGTCAAATGAGATTCTTTAGGGCAAGCTTGGTACCTAGCACAGACACATGTAGCATACATGATATCTGGTCTACTAGCAGTCAAATACAGTAGGGAGTCAACTATCCCTCTATATAAAATTTCATCTACAAGAGTCCCTGCATCATCTTTGCTTAGAGACATTGTTGACCCCATAGGAGTTTTCATGGTAGTAGATGATTCCATACCATACTTCCTTATCAATTCTAGGGTGAACATAGACTGGAATATAGATAATCCATCTTCAGTATGTCTAACTTGGAGACCCAAGAAGAACTTAAGTTCCCCCATACTGCTCATTTCAAATTATCCTTGCATGAGTTTTGCAAACTTTCTGGAAAGACTACTTTCTGTAGACCCAAATATTATGTCATCTATATATATTTGGACTAAGATAATCTTGCCTCTGGATTCCCTAAGGAATAAAGTCTTGTCTATTTTCCCCCTTGAAAATTTGTTCTCAATGAGGAAACTAGACAGGGTTTCATACCAAGCCCTTGGGGCTTGTTTTAACCCATACAAAGCCTTCCTAAGTCTATAAACATAATCAGGTTTAAGAGAATCAACAAAACCTGATGGCTGCTCTACATAGACTTCTTCCTTCAGATTTCCATTCAGAAAAGCTGACTTAACATCCATTTGATATACCTTAAATCCTTGAAATGTTGCATAGGCAAGGAACATCCTTATTGCTTCCAGTCTTGCTACTGGAGCAAAGGTTTGATCAAAATCAACACCTTCTTCCTGCCTATATCCCTTTGCAACAAGTCTAGCTTTATTCTTTATGATTATTCCATTTTCATCCAACTTGTTCCTAAAGATCCACTTAGTTCCAATAATGTTGTGATACGTGGGTTTAGGAACTAGCTCCCAGACCTTGCATCTTTTGAATTGATTCAACTCCTCTTGCATGACCTCAATCCAATGAGGGTCTAGGATTGCTTCTTCAAACTTCTTTGGCTCAACTTGGGATATGAAACTTGAGTAAAGAACTGTACTTAGATTTCTGCTCCTTGTTTGCACTCCTTGTCTGGGATCTCCAATTATCTGATTGGCTGGATGATCCCTTAAGTGCCTATTTGCTGGAGGCAGCCTATCTTCTGGTTGTACACCTTCAGCTTCTTCATTCAACTGCACCTCTTGGTCTTCTTAAGCATCAGGAGTATCTTGTACTCCCCCTGGACAGCAACCACCATCTTCCACTTGCTGACTTGCAGAAGAACCTTCTGTTAAGGTAAGCTTGTCCATCTTCTCAGTTACACCTGTAGAGCTGCAAACACTTCTTGGCAATTCATTGTTAATGAGCCTTGCTTCATCAAAAACTACATGTACTGACTCTTCTACAACTTGAGTAATAAAGTTGTTGACCCTATAAGCCTTACTGTTGTTGCTGTACCCAACAAAGATTCCCTCTTGGGATTTGGTAGCAAACTTGGTTAGATAAGACTTACCATTGTTAAGGATATGGAACTTGCAACCAAAGATCCTGAAATAGGATAGATTTGGTTTTCTGCCCTTCACAATCTCATAGGGGGTCTTCTTGTGGCTCTTGGTGATAGTAGCCCTATTGATTACATAACATGCAGTATTAACTGCCTCAGCCCAAAAATATTCTGGGAGAGAAGTGTCACTCAATAGGGTTCTACCAACCTCTATCAAGGTTCTATTTTTCCTTTCAGCAATACCATTTTGCTGAGGTGTTCTTGGTGAGAAAAATTCCTGAAAAATTCCAAACTCTTCACACAGTTTTGTCATACTTTCAGACTGAAATTCAGTACCATGGTCACTTCTGATTTTGACCACTGTACTGTCCAATTCATTCTGAATTTGTTTAACAAAACTATACAAGATACTCGGAGTTTCAGATTTTTGCCTTAGGAAGAACACCCAGGAATACCTTGAGTAGTCATCAACTACCACAAATGTATAGACCTTCCTACCTAGGCTGTGAACTCGCATAGGACCAAAAAGATCCATATGCAAGAGGTATAGACACCTCACAGAATCCTTGTTATCAAGGCTATGAAAGGTGGATTTGGTCTGCTTGCCCTTTTGACAAGCTGAGCATATCCCATCCTTTATACACTTAACCTGAGGACCATTCCTCACTAACTCTTTGTTAAAGAGTTGGCCAATTGTCTTATAGTTAAGATGAGCCAGCCTCTTGTGCCATTTAACACAATGTGAGACTCTTTCATCAGCTACAAGATAAATAGGAGAAACATTGTTCTCACACATAATATCTAGAAAATAGACATTTCTCTTCCTATATCCTGTCAGAATGATCTTTTGATCATTTGACCTCTTGATATGACAACCATTTTTGACAAATGAGATGTCATATCCTAAATCACTCAGCTGACTTATGCTAATGAGGTTATGTTTCAAATCCTTTACATAAGCCACTTGAGTAATTGTAATTTGGTTACTAGTAATGTTACCATAGCCTTTGATGATTCCTTTTTCTGAATCATCAAAGGTAACTTTAGGCCCATCTTTGATAGATGTATAATCCTTCAATAACCCCCTAGTTCCAGTCATGTGCCTGGAACATCCACTATCCAAGTACCATATAGGGGCATGACCACTTGGACTCACCTGCAAAACAGATTACTTAACCTTAGAACCCAAATAATTCTTGGGTCCTTGGTGCAGGTTAGTTTGAATTTTAAAAAAACTACCTGTAGCACTTCTAGCAGGTAGTTTGCTACTCTCCTTGACACTTGAATTGTGCCAACAGTCTATGATAAAGTGGCCTATCTTGCCACAACACCAGCACTCAAACCTGTTGTACCTTTGTTTAGGTACAACCCTGGCTGAAGTATCCACATCAGGCTTTTTGTTTAGTGCCGGGGCTTTACCCTTAGACTTGGACCTTGCAGTCCAGGCAAGTTTTGTAAATCCTAATCCAGCCTTACCCTTATGAGGTACAAACTCATCTATCAAGGGTAAAATAGATTTGGGTTTAGAAAAGCTAGCCACAATATCCTTCTCCTTCTGAAGTCTAACCTCCAGATTCCTAATTTGATTATTCTTAAATGTAATAGTTCCATCTGAATAACTGTAATGTTCTTCAGCATGGCTATTTCATTCAGTTTCTGATCAAACAACTTGTCTGAATTAGCAGCAGCCAATTTAAGACTAGCAATCTCCTTTGCCTGATTTTTGGCCAAGGTTTTGCTTTTCTTTAAGGCCTGCAACAAGTCCCTATATTCATCAATTAACTGATGAATATCACATTCAGATTCAGACCCACCCACATCACTTGATGCAAATGTATCTGATTCTGACTCAGTACAAGAAATTGAACTAGAAGAACAATTTTGTACATACTTGGTCCAGACTGATCCTGAATTTTGTCTCCTTCAGATAAGACAATCAGCCCTTTGCACTGATTGTCCTCATGCTCATAAATTGAATTCATTAACTGCATGAACTCATCTTCCTCCTCTTCAGCAAACAACCCAATATAGGCTTCAGCTTTTGAATCTGTTTCTGATGATGACTGATCAGTCAAACTTTTGTCTTTCTTGGAAACAAAGGACTTTTCCTTTTTGCCCCTAAACTGTGTCTTCTTTCTATTAGTTGACTCCTTCCTCTTTTCAGGACAGTCAGCCACTACATGTCCCTGTCTATTGCAACAATAGCATACAATCTTTAAGGATGTAGTTTTACTTGACTTGGAATTTATTCTGTCATTCCTTGATGACGTCCTGTTCTAATAGTAGTCATCTTTTGTATGTGAAGTGGATGTCTTAGACCTCCACTGCTTCTTCTTCAGAAACTTTTGAAAATGTCTTATAAAAGCAGCAAAGTCTTCATCACTTTCACTGCTATCTGAATTCTTGCTTTCTGACTCATCTGTCTCAGCCTCAGCAACATTTTGAGGTGGAGATGGAGACTTGCTTTTGTATTTCCTAGTGACTTCAGTGTTGAAGGCCATAGATCTCTCCTTGTGCTCCACTCTAGTAGTATTTTCTTGCTCCTTTCTAACCATTAACTGCATCTCATAAGATAATAGTTTTCCAAACAAAGTTGGAGGATGTATATTAGCTAATTTGGTCATTTCCCTAATGGCACAAATCTTGGTATCCCAGTCCTTAGTCAGGGATCTTAAGAACTTGTCATTCAGCTCATAGTTGCTGAATTCTCTTCCATAGGACATCAATTCATTTACTATCCTATAGAACTTCTTGTAGCATTCAGTAATGCTATCAGACTTTTCTTATCTGAAGCTTTCATATTCCTGATTTAACAAAGACTTCCTACCTTGTCTTACTTCTTCTGATCCCTCCATATAGACAATTAATGTGTCCCATATTTCTTTAGAAGTTTTACTTTGAATTAAATTCTGAAATGTTGCATCATCAATTGAACTAACAATAATATTCTGGGCCATCTTGTCCATAGTGACCAGAATAATTTCATCTTTAGTCATTTCTGAATAGTCTTTGGGATTTCTCTGATTTGCATCCAGAACAGATACTTTCATTGACACATATGGCCATTCTTTGACTGTAATGTATATTCTTGGGTCAGAGGCTTCCATAAAAAGTCTAACCCCCTCTTTCCAAATGTCAAATATCTCTTTTCTACAGATTGGCAATTTCATGGACCCCAGCTCTTTGTGATTCTCACTAGAACCCATTTTCTTGAATCTTGATTATTCTGATTCTGCCTACATGATCTTACTCAGACTGTTATGTCCCTTTTTGAGTAACCTCGCTCTGATACCACTTGAAATAAATAGTACCTAATCACGTAGAGGGGGGGGGGGGTGAATAAGTGAACTTAATATTTTTAAAATTACCGGCAGAAACACTGAATAATAAGACCTGTATTTGCAATTCTCTACAGCAATTCAGCACAGATAATACAACAATCACAAAATTAATCACACATAGAGTACACACAGATTTTTATAGTGGTTCCCCAAGGTTTGGGTACATCCACTTTCCCCCTTCGCCTATATAGTAGTGTACTAGATTCGGCCTAACTTCTCCACTTCTTCTCAGATCCTCAGATCTTACACCTCAGAACCACAAACAGGTTCCTACAACTCAGAGTGACCCCACTCCTACAACTCAGGCACAAAGCCTTACCACTCAATCTTCACCAAGACCTACACTCAGGCTAAACAGCCCTACCTCAGCATTCAATCAAGGCCTACACTCAGAGAATAAAATCTCCTACACTCAGGCACTAAAGCCCTATCTCAGCCTTTATAGTTTAGGCTTACAACTCAGATCTATACAAGATCCTACAGAATATAAAGTTTACAAAGTAAATAACCACAATTCAGAAAGAGAGAGATGAATTGACTGGCTTCTTGATGAGTTCTTGGAAGAACTAGACAGAGATCAACCACCCTTGGCTTTCTTCAAAGCTTCTTGAATTAGAACACATTAGGGTTGAATCTCCTATGCAGATGATCTTCAATCAACTACTGTCTTGTGAATCAGATCTCGATCTGAATCTTACTTATCAGCCTGGTTCAACATCTGTTCTTCTTAGAAGGAGCTCTCTCTCTCTCTCAAACTTCTTAGATCTTCACTTGAAGATCTTCTTCCTTTTTTGTTGTGATTCAATTGATTGATTACTTCCTTGATTCTTTCTGTCGAAGGAGAAAGGTCTATAAATAGTCTTCCTCCAAGGTAACTGCCTGATCCGATTTCTAACAACCTTCTGACAGCTCGACAGTTGCAGTTGACCGGTTGAAAGTGGCAGCTGTCAAGTCATCTAGTCACTTCTTGAAATCTCTGTCACTGTCTGAAAGTGTCGAGACAGATAGTCTTTATGTGTCAAGACAAATAGATTAAGTGTCGACACAAGTAGACTAAGTGTCGACACTAGCCTTCATGGTGTCGACACAACTCCTTGTGTTGTTGTAACAGCTACTCGACACTGCTTCTTCAGAATGTGTCGACACTGATTGAGTTTGTCGACACAAGTACTTCTTCTTCAATACTTAGTTGATTTATGTTGTGTGTCGACACAACTCCTTTGTGTCGACACTTGCCTTCATGTGTTGAAACTTTGCTGAGTGTCGACACATCTCCTTTGTGTCGACACATTCTTCATGTGTTGAAACTTTGCTGAGTGTCGACACATCTCCTTTATGTCGACACTTGTACTTAAACATTGTTGAAGTTCGCTGAGTGTCGACATAGCTTCCTGGTGTCGACACTTTTGATGTCGACAAAGTTTCTATGGGTGTCGACACTGCTTCTAAGTGTCGACACTGATTATGTAGACAATTCTTCACTGTGTGTCGACACTGCTTGTATGTGTCGACACATTTCTTCTGGTGTCGACTCTGCATTCCTGGTGTCGACACAATTACTCCAAGTGTCGACACAGCTTCTCTAGGTGTCGACACAAGCCTTCTTAAGTATCGACACTTTTCTTCTAGGTGTCGACACATGGACTTAGAAACTTTTATGCTTTCCCTGCAATTACTTAACCTGCACACATAAACTCAAAGCACATCAAATACACCTTGATGTATATCATTGAGTAGGGTGAGGCTTCTTCAAATCAGGTATATATATTCCAATGTACCCAACAGATCCTAACACCCGAAGATGTTATACACTGGACTTCTCTTTGAACATCAACTCATGAGGAGATTTCATGTTGTTCAGACTGGGAGACATCATGTTGATGACATATGCCGCACAAGCCATTACCTCCACCCAGAAGGCCCTATTAATGCTTTTGGCGTGAAGCCAGCACGTGCAGATTTTTGTTAGATGACGGATCTTTCGTTCTGCAATTCGTTCTGTTATAGAGTGTGAGCACAAGTAAGCTCCCTCTAAATGCTACACTTTCTGCAGAAGTTGGAGAACTCATGTGAAGTTATTTCTCTGTCATTATCAGTTCTCAACTTCTTTATCCGTAGACCGAGTCGACCTTCTATGAGCTCCTTGAACTCCACGAACATTCCAAACACTTCTGACTTCTCTTTCAAGAAGTATACCCAAGTATATCTGAAAAAGTCATCAACAAGAACAAGCATATACCTGCTACTGCCGAGACTGGGAGTGACAGTAGGTCCCATTAGGTCACTGTGGATGTATTCCAGTGGTGCTCTACACCTAGTCTGTGATATGTCAAATGAAAGGTGATGTGCATTTTCATACTGACAACCCGTACAAACATGACCATCACCATAGGATGAAAGACTAGGCAGACCATGCACCAGGCCTTCTACCGCCATAGCCTTCAGCTTGTCAACCCCAACATGCCCAAGTCTCTTATACCAAATAACAGCGCTATCATTAGTCCTCATTTTATCAACATAGGAACTTGTTGACAACACGAACAAGTCTTTTACTCTCCTACCAACATGAGTGACATCAGCTTTCACAGCTGACACGTTTTGAGAAACTTCACTTCTGTCGGGCCGAACAGAACGTGATACTCAACGTCAACCGCATTGGTCACAGAGAAGAGATTTTTCTTCATCTCGGGCATGTGATACACACTCCTCAAAGTGAATGGCCCATGATCACTGCCTAAAGAAATCAATCCCTCCTTCTCTACCGCATGTACAGTATCATCAGCAGTATTAATTGCATCATTACCTTTTTATTCCTGCAGAGAAGAGAATTTGGACTCATCCATTGTGAGGTGATTATCACACCCGAAGTCCACGATCAAGTCCTCCTGATAGTTGATTGAGGAGAGTGTCCGAACACAAATGTTCATCATGAAGGCACTCCCCCATCCTCCTTCCTCAATCTTGGACTCAGCCTCCTCCTTCCCCGCAACATGCCCCGACTGAAGATTTACCCTGTAGTCCCTACGGATGTGAAAAAGTTTGTTGCATCTATATCACCGAGGTCCACCCCGCTTCTTCCCATTATCAACCTTAGGAGGCTTGCTCCTTTCCTATTGTGAGGAAGAAGACAGACCATCGCTAACATGTGCCTTCTTCTTCTTGTCCTATTTCTTCTTCTTGCCAAAGAAGAGAGCCTCGTCATCTCCTCCTGAGATTGAGACTCCAGCCATCTGCTTCGCCAAGATTTCCTGTGAAGCCAATAGATTCTCCAACTCGAGCAATGATGGCTGATTGGGCCAGCCTTGCACAGAAGTCACAAAGGCAACATACTCATTCCGCATGCCACGGATGACGTGCCTCTTCAGCTTCGACTCTGAGATTGGCTCTTCCGGGTCCAATGCCGAAATCTCAGAGTAGATGTTCTTCATCTTCAAGAAGAAATATGACACAGAGAGATCACCCTAAGTGTCCTTAGCCAACTCATTCTCCAAGAATTGTAGTCGAGCTACATTCTCCATATTGAACAGGCCATCCAAGGCCATCTAGATTTCAGCTGTCGACCGACAATCAATAATGTGGTCGAACAGCTTCGGTGAAACCACATGCTTCAGAGCGAATGTAGCCTTTGCATCGGTTTGCTTCCACGCTTTCACTGCCCCAACATTTCCTCCGACAGTGACCACTTCTTGTCGGTTGTCCCCCCCGACAACTTCCCAAAGATCTTCGCCCATAAGGTAACTCTCCATGCATGACCTCCATCGCTTGAAGTTGGTACGCATCAATAGCTCAATTCCAATCCCTCTTGCAAAGCCGACTTTCATTGTTATCAACTAAATCACTTAAACTTCAACGAAGGTATAACAACCTTAGTTCGGTGAACTGCTACTCTTCAACACCCCTCTAATACCATGTAAAAATTTGTGCGGGAGATAAAACCGAGGTCACAGGAACACTCAACCACAACCGAAGCAAAGAAAAAGACAGGAGAAACAGAGCACAAGAGTTTCCAATTGAAATTAAATTCTTTAACAGGGCGAGACATACATTGCAAGATATGATTTTACAATGTAACTGTTGAAAACTGTGAAGTCAAAGTGGGTGAATGGAAGGCTTGGGCAACCTATCCGCGCGGACTACGCAGACAGGGTTTGCGGACTGCTAAGTCGGCAGGGATGTTGCAGGCGGTTTGCTCTGTGGCGGCCTGGGCGGTCTGTTCGCGCGGACTACGCGGACAGCAGCAGCGGTCTGTCAGGCCGGCGAATACTCAGCAGACAGTTGGATCCCAGAAAGTAACCAGGCGGATAGAAATCATATCCGCGGAGTTAGGCATGGAGCGGACTGATGAACTGGAGCTCGACAGACCGGTTTGGCAGTTGCCTTGGTCTTGCTCTAGTGCAGCGGCAAGTGGAAGCCGCAGAGACCGCCGGTCAGTGCGGACAGAAGCTGGAGGTCGCCCGGTATGGCGGGCTAGATCCAGTGTCCGCTTGTAAGTGCGGACTGGCCCTTGTGGCCAGTGGACTGGACTTGGTGGGATCTGTACCAAGTCCAGGTTGGCTCAGTCCGGGGAGATCGCGCAGTGGAGCGCGGGCTGCTTTCTCAGTCCGCCAAGCCTAGTAGAAGTGATGTTGCCTTGATTGCTGGCTTGGGGGTATGCGGACTGGAGGATTGCCTGTGCAAGAGCGTGCAGACTCGAGCTGGAGTCCGCTGAGTTTGGTTTAGCCTTGTGATGATGTTATGAATTCAGGAATGCGGACTGGAGTTTGATGTGTAAGCAGACTGGATCGACATGTCCGCTGAGTCCGGCGGTGCCTTGGAGATTGAGGCAATGGACTCGGGATGTGCGGACGGAAGCCGGGTGTCCGCTGAGTCCGACAGGTTCCTTGATGGCGAGGCTGCGGGCTCGGGTTATGCGGGCTGATGCCTTGTCCGTAGATTGGCGGACATAGCTGTTGTGGAGTCCGGCTGTGGTGGTCCTGGCTTGGCCTCTGGCGGCAAGGCGGGCTGGATATTGGAGTCTGGCCTTGGAGAAGCTGGGGCGGACTGGCTATCTGCACAGGAGCGGCGAACTGGATTGTTTGTCCGCGGGCTGGCGGACACACTTGTTCTTGCTGTGGGATGTGGCAGTGATCCTATCGGCTAGGGCGCTGACCATACTCATCATCGTGCCTATAAATAGGACCCATGTCATATCAGGAGTATGCAACCTGAATCGAAGTAAGTGAACAGTAATTGAGCTCGCGTAAGTTGCTGCGGTCTGGACTTTGGTGTCCGCGCGGTTTGAGAGTTGACCCGGTTATGTTGTGCAGGTTGTGGGGATAGCGCTGGAAAGCCAGGACTTGGCTCTGATTGCGGTCAGGGACAGTGCAGAATCTGCGGTTAAGCAATAGGTGGTAAATAGCAGGTCGCGGATTGCGACCAGACAGTCTTCTCTTTGGCAACTTGGTTCGGGGTTCAGGAAGTCGCCTGCTTCAGGCAGACTGTTCCATTCGGTGACGCAGCTTGTGCGGTCTGGCGGCTAGGCAACCTCGCGGTCAGGCGGCCTGCAGATCGGCGGTGAAGAGCTAAGCATTGGAATAAGGGGTAGTCCGCGCGGCTTGGGTTGCGGTCTGGCGACCTGGCGGACTGAGCGGACTCTGCAGCAGTAGACCGGCGGCTTGGTAGTTGAGTCCGCGCGGCTTGTTTTTTGTTTCTTGTCTTTGTAACTGTCTCTGCTCTCCTGGTTTGGGTTTTGGTGAAGTATGTCTCGCCATGTATGTCCCGCCTTGTAAAGAAGTTTGATCTTGATCAATAAAGAAGCTTGTGCTGCATGTGTTGCTGGTTGCTACTGCATTGTTGAGATAACCCCTGCTAACTCCAAGATTCAGGAAAACTTTCAACAATATAAGTGGGGTGTTCTCATCCGGTTTGTTGAGTTTCAACAGGGTATCCGAGGAGGCCTCTGCGGGTTTGTTGAATTTTAACATGGTATCAGAGGGAAGTAGTTGCACTTCTGTAGAGGAAACCAATGGTAGAACCATGGCAGTGGAGGATGCAAGTTGTCTTGGCATTGATCTCCTTACAGAGACGAACTTTGAAAGGTGGAATTCCTGTATGAAGAGCTTTCTCTTGGCGAGGAACTTTGGGAGGTTGTATGCGGAGCAGGAAGACAAGAGGCTACTGCTGGCAATGTTGATGCGATGAGAGCTTGGAAGGAGACAAATGCGAAAGCGGAGTCTATTCTCAAGAAGGTGATCTCATCGGAGCTCTTGGACCACATCAGTGGATGTCGGTCAGCTGCGGAGGTTTTGACTTCCCTTGATGGGTTGTTCAGGAAGGAGGTGAAGGTTGCTGCTGACGATGGTCCCTCTACTTCATATCAGGAAGAAAGGAGTATTTCTCCTAGGCGTGATAGGAAGAGGAAGGAAGGACCAAGGTGTTATAAATGCAAGCAGCAAGGTCATCTTCGGAAGGAGTGCAATATTGTCTTGCTCTCGGCGAACGTAGCTCATGTCGGAGGTAAGGAGAAGAACGTAGTTGGGGCATCAACTAGTTCTGGAGCTGATCGGATGAATGCCAGTGATAGTGCAGCTATCTGGCATGAAAGACTGGGGCATGTAGGGATGGACAAGCTGAAAGCAATGGCGGAAAGAAGACTCGTAAGAGGCTTGCCTAGATTGTCATCCTATGGCGATGGTCGGGGGTGTGCGGGATGTCAGGAAAGTGGAGCCTATCGCTTCATGGTTGATAAAGCACAATCCAGATGTAAAGCACCATTGGCGGTTGTCCATTATGCTCTGGTGGGACGGACCGTCACGACCAGTCTTGGAGGCAGCAGGTTCATGCTGATATTGGTTGATGACTATTCAAGGTATACATGGGTATACTTCATGAAGAAGAAGTACAACATGGTACGCTTATTTGTGGAGTTCAAGAAGCTTGTGGAAGGCCAGCTTGGCCGGAGGATCAAGGTGTTGAGGACAAGTTTCGGTGGTGAGTTTGGCTCAACCAAGTTCTCACACTTTTGCAGGAAGTAAGGGATCCGGAAGGAGCTTTCTTGTGGACATACTTCGAAACAAGGTAGTATTGCATCTCGGATGATCCGTTGGTTAACGGCGACCTGCAAGTGTTTGCTTCAGAGTAAAGGCGTTCCGAAGGCTCTTTGGGCGGAAGGGATGGCCTGTGCTGCTCATGTCATCAACCGGATGCCTCTTAGTCCGATCTTAGTGAAGACTCCTTATGAGCTGATGTTCAGAGTAAAGCCCAGCGTGAAACATCTTCGGGTGTTTGGATCTACCTGCTACATACACTCTCCGGGTGCTCTTAAGACAAAGCTATTCTTTGTTGGGTATGATGAGCAGAGGAGAAGATGGAGGTGTATGGATCCTGCGACGAAGAAAATCATCGTGTCGAGAGACATTGTCTTCGATGAGTTGACGCCGTTTTGGGATAGCTCTCATGTGGAGCTAGAGATAAGCAGGTCAGATGGTGGGCTGAAGGAGGCTGCTGCTAAGGAAGTGGAGTTGCCTGAGTCACCAGGTACTCCAGGTTGTTCTAGCTCCGGGGAAAAGGCGTCAGAGTCGGGAAGAAGAGGGAGCGAAGCTCCACGATCTTCTGGCTCGAAGGCAGAGGCTTTCGGTTCAGGAAGCAGGGGGAGCGATGTTCCAGGCAGTTCTTGTTCAAGAGGGGAGTCTTCTGGTTCTTGTAGCAGGGGGAGCATTGCTCCAGGTGCTCTTGGTTCCAGTGAGGAGGCGTCTTGTTCAGGAAGCACGGGGAGCATTGTTCCGGGTTTGACCGAGAACGGAGTTGGATCAAAAGCAGCGGAGGTGGTTAGCCATGATCAGGTTCTTCAGAGATCGAAGAGGATCAGCAAGCCACCAGCTCGATATAGCGAAGGGAACACGGCGGACTTGGTTCCGTGTTTCCTTGTTAGCCCTCAGGTCGAGCAAGGTTCTTCTGGCTATGATGACCCCACTAGAATCAAGGAGGTGGTTGACACCAAGGCTGAAGAGGTGACTTCTCTCAGAGGTAACAAGGCTTGGGCTTTTGTGCCTAAGGAAGTTGGTGATACTCCTGTGATGCATGAGTGGAGGTTGAAGCTGAAGAGGGCAGAGGGAAGCATGACTCCTTTTTGGAGATGCTGGAGGGCTCCCTCATGGTCCATGATATGCGGGGCGAGGACTATGTCTTGGACATCTCTTCGTAGATGCTATCGGAGGGACCAGGTGCAAGGTTACGGGAGCTGCTGGAGTTATTCACCACTTATCACTTCAACGGCGAGTGTTGAAAACTGTGAAGTGAAAGTGGGTGAATGGAAGGCTTGGGCAACCTATCCGCGCGGACTACGCGGATAGGGTTTGCGGACTGCTAAGTTGGCAGGGATATTGCAGGCGGTTTGCTCTGTGGCGGCCTAAGCGGTCTGTTCGCGCGGACTACGCAGACAGCAGCAACGGTCTGTCAGGCCGGCGAATACTCAGCAGACAGTTGGATCCCAGGAAGTAACCAGACGGATAGAAATCCTATCCGCGGAGTCCGGCATGGAGCGGACTGATGAACTGGAGCTCGGCAGACCGGTTTGACAGTTTCCTTGGTCTTGCTCTAGTGCATCGGCAAGTGAAAGCCGCAGAGACTGCCAGTCAGTGCAGACAGAAGCTGGAGGTCGCCCAGTATGGCGGGCTGGATCCAGTATCCGCATGTAAGTGTGGACTGGCCCTTGTGGCCAGTGGACTGGACTTGGTGGGATGTACCAAGTACAGGTTGGCTCAGTCCGGGGAGATCGCGCAGTGGAGCGCGGGCTGCTTTCTCAGTCCGCCAAGCCTAGTAGAAGTGTTGTTGCCTTGATTGCTAGCTTGGGGGTATGCGGACTGCAGGATTACCTGTGCAAGAGCGTGCGGACTGGATCTGGAGTCCGCTGAGTTCGGTTTAGCCTTGTGATGAGGTTATGAATTTAGGAATGCGGACTGGAGTTTGCTGTGTAAGCAAACTGGATCGGCGTGTTCGCTGAGTCCGGCGGTGCCTTGGAGATTGAGGCAATGGACTCGGGATGTGCGGACGGAAGCCGGGTGTCCGCTGAGTCCGGTAGGTGCCTTGATGGCGAGGCTGCGGGCTCGGGTTATGCGGGCTGATGCCTTATCCGCAGATTGGCGGACATAGCTGTTGTGGAGTCCGGCTGTGGTGATCCTGGCTTGGCCTCTGGCGGCAAGGCGGGTTGGATATTGGAGTCCGGCCTTGGAGATGCTGGGGCGGACTGGCTATCTGCACAGGAGCGACGAACTGGATTGTGTGTCCGCGGGCTGGCGGACACACTTGTTCTTGCTGCGGGATGTGGCAGTGATCCTATCGGCTAGGGCGGTTATCCTATCGGCTAGGGCAGTGACCATACTCATCATCGTGCCTATAAATAGGACCCATGTCACATCAGGAGTATGCAACCTGAACCGAAGTAAGTGAACAGAAATTGAGCTCGCGTAAGTTGCTGCTGTCTGGACTTTGGTGTCCACGCGGTTTGAGAGTTGACCCGGTTATGCTGTGCAGGTTGTGCGGATAGCGCTGGAAAGCCAGGACTTGGCTCTGATTGCTGTCAGGGATAGTGCTGACTCTGCGGTTAAGCAACAGACGGTAAACAGCAGGTCGCGGATTGCGACCAGGCGGTCTTCTCTTTGGCAACTTGTTTCGGGGTTCAGGAAGTCGCCTGCTTCAGGCGGACTGTTCCATTCGGTGACGCAGCTTGTGCGGTATGGCGGCTAGGCGACCTCGCGGTCAGGCGACCTGCAGATCGGCGGTGAAGAGCTAAGCATTGGAATAAGGGGTAGTCCGCGCGGCTTGGGTTGCGGTCTGGCGACCTGGCGGACTGAGAGGACTCCACAGCAGTAGACCGACGGCTTGGTAGTTGAGTCCGCACGGTTTGTTTTTTGTTTCTTGTCTTTGTAACTGTCTCTGCTCTCCTGGTTTGGGTTTTGGTGAAGCATGTCTCGCCATGTATGTCTCGCCTTGTAAAGAAGTTTGCTCTTGATCAATAAAGAAGCTTGTGATGCATGTGTTGCTGGTTGCTACTGCGTTGTTGAGATAACCCCTGCTAACTCCAAGATCCGGGAAAACTTTCAACAATATAAGTGGGGTGTTCTCCTGCGGTTTGTTGAGTTTCAACAGGGTATCCGAGGAGGCCTCTGCGGGTTTGTTGAATTTTAACAGTAACCAAAGAACAGAAGAATTGCAACAAGAGGTAAGCCGCGCGGACAGAATCCTGTATCCGCGCAAGACGTCTAACCGCTGAGACCGCCGAAGCCGCCTATCCGCGACTAACCATGCAGATTGCTGTTATTTAATGCTGAAGGAACACGAACAGAACCCACTGATAGACTGGGAGAACTTCTCCGCTTATCCGCAACTACGAGGAAGAGACCAAGCCACGAAGACCGCGACCTGCTGCTAAACCGTTGACTGTATCCGCAAACAGATCCACACCAGCTACGACTAGTCTCCTAGCCTCCTGGTGTCAGTCGCACAACCTGCACAGATTCAACTCCCTTAGTCGCAGTGGTTAGAAAACTGTAATCACAAAAATCAAGCACGAGCTCGTTCTTACTATTTAATCTTGTCAGGAGATAGGATAACCACCCATCAATCTTGTCAGCTAACACCCTGTATCCGCACAACGCGGATACTAGCACATATTCGCCAGGTCGTACCATCGACAAGGCCGGATAGATGACCATTCCCCCAACCCTGCGGACACTGCTACAAGTCTACGCAATCCACAACCCGTGACTTAGACAAAATCCGTGTCCAGCCAATACTGCCGATCTCGGTGAATACCAGTAGTTTGCAACCTGACGAACACAACGAGCAAGGCGACAAGCTGGACTTAGTCCCACGACTAAGTCCCCAACAAGCTTTGCTGTCACCAAATAACTGCACCACCTGATACTAGGACCGCACCCACTGAACAACTATAGTCCGCCACCTTGCGGACCTCTCCATCAGACCGCGCGATCTCCAGGTAACCGGTTTGCGCAACTGCACTGTCATTCACGATTAAAACACCAGACCGCAAGCACAGAACCATTCCAGACACCGACGAGCTCTAGAAGAGTCCGCCACACAATCCCGCCGGACTCGGAGAACTCCAAACTGAGTCCGCCACACCTGCATCCTGGACTTGTCAAAATGACCAAGTCCAATACCAGCGATCTCTGAACAACCTCACTCGAGAAGGCACCAGCAACCTGAGCGGATAACCACCTCAGTCCGCGATATCTGTCTGCCTCCTTGCGGGCCAGAGAACCTGAAGAATCCGCGGTCAATGCGATCTCATATCCAAAACTGCCACTGCCGAACTCGGCGTACTCCAAAAGAGTCCGCCACTACCCGCGGATAGACATCTTTATCTGCCCGGTTACTCCACCAGGGTGCTTGTTGGTCCAGAGGCCAGAGAGAAGAACCACAGCCGAAATCGGCTGTCCGTCTAGGCTCTCCGCCTAGTACGCGCGTTCTCTGCAATCTGTGCGACTTGATCAATCTAACCGCCTGACTTCCAACACTTCTCTCACTTCAACAATTTCAACAACCACCGCCGTGCCAAATGAGCCTATGTCTTCTTTTTTGCCAATTGTGGTTTTATCTTGATAATTTATTTTGTTAATATTAGAGTAAGGCATCTAACTTGTTTGCACAAACTAAACTGTCATGACAATAAGGTTTCGTTTGGCGCCGCATTTTTGCTCCGGTGAGTTTGAACAAAAACTGTTAAATTTTCTCAACGTGGTCAGCAAGATAGCCCAAACGCCAAATTAATATCTTCGGAACTACCCAGTTCGCACGTTGAACCAGCGGAAAACCCGAGAACCAGAGGTTTCACCCAACAAACAATGGAAGCACAAGTAGATCTTTTATACATTCACTTCTTAAAATCCGAGGCATACATAGCGAGACATGATTTCGCTAGTATTACAGCTGTAAACAGAAAGCACCAAAAAACAAGTCGGGCGGACAGCACCGGAGTCCGCCGAGACCGCGAGGTCGCCGAGTCCGCTGAGATCGCCCAAGCTAAGCTGCAATCCGCCAAATACCACGGAGTCCGCCGAAGTCGCGAGGCCGCGCGGACACAGCGTTATTCGCCTCCTGCTGAACCTGAACTGAGGAACACCCCTACCCGCCTGAAGCCGGCGGACAGGTTATTGAAGCTGGCAAGGATGAAACAGAACTGACAAGCCGCAGAGCGACCTCCTGCTGAGTCCGCAGAGACCGCACACTTCCAAGCACTGACCGAAGTCACAGCCAAACTCCTGGCTCCTTGAAGCTATCCGCGCGACCTGAACACAGCAAACTGTCAGCCTGAAACAATCCGCGCGGACTGACAAACACAGACCGCAGCTCCTTGCCCAACCAAACTTACTATTCACTCAAGTTACTTAGGTTACTTTAGATGTGCCAGGGGGGTCCTATTTATAGGCGAGGTGAGGAGTGTGGTCACTTCCCTAGAGATAGCGACACCGCCCTAGCCCGCGCGAATACAAAACACCGTCCGCCGAGTCCGCGAGGACTTAGCCGGTCACCAAGGAAAACCTCCAGGAGCAAGCCAACCATTGACGAACCCTCTCCAGTCCGCCCAAGCTAAGCGTACAAGGCATCAGCCCGCAAAGCTCCAACCACTGCAGGACAGCAAACCCCCTGCAATGGCTGTCCGCACCAACCCGAGGCAGTCCGCAAGACTCACACCTCAATCCACCACAAGTCCACGACCAAAGGCAGCTAGCAACAGACCGCCCGGTCACAGCGGACTTGGCGGATACGGCGGACACCATGAACTTGGCACAGAGAGTGAGCAAGTCCAAAACATCAAAGGCCAATGCGAGCATGGCGGACGCAAAACCCCGTCCGCCAAAACACCGAGCACAGACCGCCATCAGTCCGCGAGCTCCCCGCACTCCTGCCCCTATCGCAGCGGTCAACTCCCGGACTCCAAAACCAGGCCGCCAAAATGATCTCCACAGCAAACACCTGCTGTGCCACCAGAGCTCGACAAGGCCTCAGCCAAGCTCTAAGCTCAGTCCGCAACAGCCAAAACCGCGGACACGCCAGTCCGCAAGCTTCCCGCGAACTCGAGCCAACACGCCTGTCAGCACAAGCTTGCACCCGCGGCCACTGAGCAATGCACCAGTCCGCAAGCCTCTCTATCCGCAGATACCAGGCCGCACAACGCAGTCCGCCCAGTCCGCCCAGTCCGCCGATGCTGTCCGCCACAGGCCGCCCGGCCTGTCCCGTCACCCACTTCCACTTCACAAATTTCAACACTCCCCCTTGAAGTGAGAAGTGGTGACCAAGCCCAGTAAGCTGCGCAAGCGTTCAAAGGGCCCCTTCGACAACGGCTTCGTGAAGATGTCAGCAAGATTATCTTCACTCCGAACATGCCCGACCAGCAAAGATCCTTCCAACACCTTCTCATTGATGAAATGGTGATCAATCTCTATATGCTTGGTCCTGGCGTGACACACTGGATTGTTAACCAGTTTTAGAGCACTCTCATTGTCACCCCGGAGTAAAGTAGGCCCTTGCACTTCTTCATGGACATCCTCTATAAGCCTCCTCAACCAAACGGCTTCCCGAGCAGCCAAGGCCGAATCCTTATACTCCGCCTCCGTGGTTGAAACCGACACCGAGTCTTGCTTCTTTCTACACCACGAGATGCTAGCTGAACCGCAAGTGAACACATAACCTGAAGTAGACCTCCGATCATCCGAATCACCGCCATAGTCAGCATCCGTGTACCCGAGCAACGCAAACTCCGCATCCCTTCCATACAGGAGTCCCATCTCAGAAGTCACCTTGACATACTTCAGAATCCCCTTTGCCGCCACTAGATGAGATTGCCTTGGTTCAGCCATAAACCGACTTACTCGGCCAACAACATAAGCTATATCCGGCCTTGTAATTGTCAGATAAATCAAGCTCCCAACAAGAGCCCTGAACACCAAGGGATCATGAAGAACCCTTCCCTCATCTCGTCGAAGCTTCAGCCCAGGTTCCAGTGGAGTAGAGCACTTCTTCCCTTCGCCCATGCCGAACCACTTCACAATGCGATCAACATACCCTTTCTGGCTAATGAGAATCCCACACTCCTTCCTCTCCACTTCCAGACCGAGAAAGTGATGCAACTCTCCCAAGTCTTTCATCTCGAAGCGTATAGCAAGCTCAGCCCTGAGCCTTGCTACTTCCTCCTCCGAATTCCCTGTGATGATCATGTCATCCACATACAGCAGGACTAAGACACGAAGCTCTCCCTTCTTCTTGAGGAATAAGCTTGAATCCGAGTTAGAAGCAAAGTATCCACAGAATTGCAGGTACTCTGCAATCTTCCCATACCACACTCTAGGAGCTTGCTTCAACCCGTAGAGAGCCTTCCTGAGCTTGTAGACATAGTCCTGATGCTTTTCAGAGACAAAACCAAGCGGCTGATCCATGAAGATGTCCTTGTCAATCTCTCCGTAAAGAAAAGCATTCTTCACATCGAGTTGCCACAACCTCCATCCCTTGCTAGCAGCCAAGGCGATCACCACTCTTACAGAAGTCATCTTCGCAACTGGATTGAATGTCTCCTCATAGTCTTCTCCATACTGCTGTGAGAATCCTCTAGCGACCAGGCGAGCCTTGAACCTATCAATGCTCCCATCAGCCTTCTTCTTCAACTTATACACCCACTTGCAAGTAACCGGAGTAATGTCATCAACCTTGGGCACAAGGTCCCAGGTTTCATTCTTCTTCAGAGCATCAATCTCTTCCTTCATGACACCTTCCCACTCCTTCACTCCAGTGGCCTCGTTGAAGTTTGCAGGCTCTCGCTCATCCAGAGGACCAGCAAAGAAGCAGGAGACAAAGCTCACAGCATTCCCATCACAGTACCGAGCCGGTGGCTTAACCACCCTCTTCGATCTCCGAAGATTTGGCTCCTTGCTCATGGCTTCTATTGCTTCTTCAGGCTCCACTCCTACCTGGGGCAAGCATTGAGCAGTGCTCCCCCTGCTTCCTGAGCCAGAAGGCTCAGCCTCGGAGTTCGAAGCAACAGGAGCTGCTGGTGAAACAACAAGCTCCTCTTCCAAGCCTTCAGCAGCCACCACCGGTGCTTCCTCAACCTTGCTACCTCCGGTTAGCTCCACCGAGCCACCTCCATATGACGTCAGCTCGTCAAAGACAACGTCTCTTGAAACCACAAACTTCTTCGTCACAGGGTCCATGCATTTCCATCCCTTCTTCCGCTCATCATAGCCAACAAAGACAAGTTTCCTTGCCTTCGCATCCAGCTTTGTCCGTGAAGCATCCGGTACATGCACGTAGCAAGTTGAACCGAACACCCTAAGGTGTCCTACACTCGGCTTCTCCATCAGCAACAGCTGAACTGGAGTCTTAATGTTGATAGGGCTGAGTGGCATCCGGTTGATAATATAAGCAGCACAAGACATTCCCTCCGCCCAAAAGGACCTTGGGATATCTTTCGCATGAAGCCAGCATTTGCAGGTCTCCGTCAGATGACGGATCTTCCGCTCCGCTACCCCATTTTGTTGTGGAGTGTGGGCACAAGTAAGCTCCCGTTGGATCACGTGCTTCCTGCAGAAGTTAGAAAACTCGGAGGAGACAAACTCACCCCCGTTATCAGTTCTAAGCTTCTTTATCCGCAGGCCAAGCCGTCCTTCAACCAACTCCTTAAACTCCACGAACAAACGAAAGGCTTCCGACTTCTCCATTAAGAAGTACACCCAAGTATACCTTGAGTAGTCATCAACCAAGACAAGCATGTATCTGCTTCCACCAAGGCTGGCAGTAACCGTCGGTCCCATCAGGTCGCCATGAATGCTCTCCAATTGTTTCTTGCTCCTTGTTTGTGATTTATCAAATGGAAGGCGATGTGCCTTACCATATTGACAGCCCGCACAAACATGCCCATCACCAAAGGAGGACAACTTTGGCAACCCCCGCACCAGACTTCTACTCGCCATCGCCTTCAGCTTGTCCATGCCAACATGCCGCAGCCTCTCATGCCAGATAGCCGCACTATCATTGGCTCTCATTCTATCAACATAAGCATTGGTGGAAAGAACAAACAAGTTCTTCACCCTCCTCCCAACATGAGCAACATCAGCCTTCACCGCTGATACGTTGCGAAGGAACCTCACGTCTGTTGGCCCAAACAGAACGTGATACCCACCATCCACCGCATTGGTCACCGAGAAGAGGTTCTTCTTCATGCCCGGCACGTGATACACACTCCTTAACGTGAGTGGCCCCTGATCACTACCCAAAGACACGACCCCCTCTTTCTCTACTGCATAAACAGTATTATCAACAGTGATAATAACTTCATTACCTGAGTATGGCTGCATGGAGGTGGACTTTGACTTGTCTCCGGTGAGGTGATGACTACACCCGGAGTCCACGATCCACTCGCCGTTGAAGTCCTCAGCAGACAAGGACCGGACAAAGGTGCCTGTCATAAAAGCTCCGCCCCACTCTGCTTATTCACTTCTCGAGCAAGCTTCCTCCTTTCCCGCGGCATGCCCAGGCTGCAGTTTGACCTTGCAGTCCTGCTTGAAGTGCCCTCGCTGATGACACCGGTAGCACTTTAGGTTCTTCTTCTAGTCCTTAGGAGCATTGATCCTCTCCGGCGGATATGAAGTTGAAGTCTCCTTCTCACCAGCGACCTGCACCTTCTTCTTCTTCCCTTCCCATCCTTTCTTCTTGCCTGAGAAGAGAGCTTCGCTGCCTTCCTGATTCAGATTCACTCCAGCCATCTGCCTTGCTAAGCTCTCCCGCGAGGCAAGCAGATTCTCCAGCTCCAGCAGAGACGGCTGAGTAGCCCACCCTTGAACAGATGTAACAAAGGCCACATACTCCTTCCGCAAGCCGCGGATAATGTGCCTTTTCATCTTAGCCTCAGAGATAGGCTCATCAGGATCCAGTGCCGACAGCTCAGCACACAAGCTCTTCCTCTTTAAGAAGTATTTGGAGATGGAAAGGTCTCCCTGAGTTGCCCTGGCCAACTCATTCTCCAGGAACTGCAGCCGCGCCACATTCTTCCTATTGAACAACTCATCAATGGTTGTCCAAATATCAGCAGCCGACTCACACCCAACGATGTGATCAAACAGTTCCGGAGACACAGCTCTCTTCAGAATGAACTCCGCCTTAGCATTTGTTCTTCTCCAGAGCCTCACCTGCTCAGCAGTACCGAACGCAGCAGTCACTTCCTGTCTGTCGTCACCACCGACGACTTCCCACAGCTCCTCGCCAAGAAGATAACTCTTCATGCACGACTTCCACTTCTTGAAGTTAGTCGGCGTTAAGAGTTCAATGCCCAGACCTCTTGCAAAGCTCCCTTCCATTGCAAACACCTGTTGGCACCCTTTCAGAAGCTCCGAGCAACAACACAGGTTGAGCACCACTCAGTCACTGAGTAACAACGCTGGTTGACTACCGCTCATGCAACTGAACCTCAGGAACCTGCTTTGATACCATATTAAATTTTCTCAACTTGGTCAGCAAGATAGCCCAAACGCCAAATTAATATCTTCGGAACTACCCAGTTCACACGTTGAACCAGCGGAAAACCCGAGAACCAGAGGTTTCACCCAATAAACAATGGAAGCACAAGTAGATCTTTTATACATTCACTTCTTACAATCTGAGGCATACATAGCGAGACATGATTTCGCTAGTATTACAGCTGTAAACAGAAAGCACCAAAAAACAAGCCGGGCGGACAGCACCGGAGTCCGCCGAGACCGCGAGGTCTCCGAGGTCGCCGAGTCCGCTGAGATCGCCCAAGCTAAGCTGCAATCCGCCGAATACCACGGAGTCCGCCGAAGCCGCGAGGCCGCGCGGACAGACCGTTATTCGCCTCCTGCTGAACCTGAACTGAGGAACACCCCTACCCGCCTGAAGTCGGCGGACAGGTTATTGAAGCTGGCAAGGATGAAACAGAACTGACAAGTCGCAGAGCGACCTCCTGCTGAGTCCGCAGAGACCGCACACTTCCAAGCACTGACCGAAGTCACAGCCAAACTCCTGGCTCCTTGAAGCTATCCGCGCGACTTGCACACAGCAAACCGTCAGCCTGAAACAATCCGCGCGGACTGACAAACACAGACCGCAGCTCCTTGCCCAACCCAACTTACTGTTCACTCAAGTTACTTAGGTTACTTTAGATGTGCCAGGGGGTCCTATTTATAGGCGAGGTGAGGAGTGTGGTCACCGCCCTAGAGATAGCGACACCGCCCCAGCCCGCGCGAATACAAAACACCGTCCGCCGAGTCTGCGAGGACTTAGCCGGTCACCAAGGAAAACCGCCAGGATCAAGCCAACCATTGACGAACCCTCTCCAGTCCGCCCAAGCTAAGCGGACAAGGAATCAGCCCGCAAAGCTCCAACCACTGCAGGACAACAAACCCCCTTCAATGGCTGTCCGCACCAACCCGAGGCAGTCCGTAAGACTCACACCTCAATCCACCACAAGTCCACGACCAAAGGCAGCTAGCAACAGACCGCCCGGTCACAGCGGACTTGGGGGATACGACAGACACCATGAACTTGGCACAGAGAGTGACCAAGTCCAAAACCATCAAAGGCCAATGCGAGCATGGCGGACGCAAAACCCCGTCCGCCAAAACACCGAGCACAGACCGCCATCAGTCCGCGAGCTCCCCGCACTCCTGCCCCTATCGCAGCGGTCAACTCCAGGACTCCAAAACCAAGCCGCCAAAATGATCTCCACAGCAAACACCTGCTGTGCCACTAGAGCTCGACAAGGCCTCAGCCAAGCTCTAAGCTCAGTACGTAACATCCAAAACCGTGGACACGCCAGTCCGCAAGCTTCCCACGAACTCGAGCCAACCTGCCTGTCAGCACAAGCTTGTACCTGCGGCCACTGAGCAATGCACCAGTCCGCAAGCCTCTCTATCTGCAGATACCAGGCCGCACAACGCAGTCCGCCCAGTCCACCCAGTCTGCCGATGCTGTCCGCCACAGGCCGCCCGGCCTGTCCCGTCACCCACTTCCACTTCACAAATTTCAACACTCCCCCTTGAAGTGAGAAGTGGTGACCAAGCCCAGTAAGCTGCGCAAGCGTTCAAAGGGCCCCTTCGACAACGGCTTCGTGAAGATGTCAGCAAGATTATCTTCACTCCGAACATGCCCGACCAGCAGAGATCCTTCCAACACCTTCTCCCTGATGAAATGGTGATCAATCTCTATATGCTTGGTCCTGGCGTGACACACTGGATTGTTAACCAGTTTGAGAGCACTCTCATTGTCACCCCGGAGTAAAGTAGGCCCTTGCACTTCTTCATGGACATCCTCTATAAGCCTCCTCAACCAAACGACTTCCCGAGCAGCCAAGGCCGAAGCCTTATACTCCGCCTCCGTGGTTGAAACCGACACCGAGTCTTGCTTCTTGCTACACCACGAGATGCTAGCTGAACCGCAAGTGAACACATAACCTGAAGTAGACCTCCGATCATCCGAATCACCGCCATAATCAGCATCCGTGTACCCGAGCAACGCAAACTCCGCATCCCTTCCATAGAGGAGTCCCATCTCAGAAGTCACCTTGACATACTTCAGAATCCCCTTTGCCGCCACTAAATGAGATTGCCTTGGTTCAGCCATAAACCGACTTACTCGGCCAACAGCATAAGCTATATCCGGCCTTGTAATTGTCAGATAAATCAAGCTCCCAACAAGAGCCCTGAACACCAAGGGATCATGAAGAACCCTTCCCTCATCTCGTCGAAGCTTCAGCCCAGGTTCCAGTGGAGTAGAGCACTTCTTCCCTTCGCCCATGCCGAACCACTTCAGAATGCGATCAGCATACCCTTTCTGGCTAATGAGAATCCCGCACTCCTTCCTCTCCACTTCCAGACCGAGAAAGTGATGCAACTCTCCCAAGTCTTTCACCTCGAAGCGTATAGCAAGCTCAGCCCTAAGCCTTGCTACTTCCTCCTCCGAATTCACTGTGATGATCATGTCATCCACATACAGCAGTACTAAGACACGAAGCTCTCCCTTCTTCTTGACGAACAAGCTTGAATCCGAGTTAGAAGCAAAGTATCCACAGAATTGCAGGTACTCTGCAATCTTCCCATACCACGCTCTAGGAGCTTGCTTCAACCCGTAGAGAGCCTTCCTGAGCTTGCAGACATAGTCCGGATGCTTTTCAGAGACAAAACCAAGAGGCTGATCCATGAAGATGTCCTTGTCAATCTCTCCGTAAAGAAAAGCATTCTTCACATCGAGTTGCCACAACCTCCATCCCTTTCTAGCAGCCAAGGCGATCACCACTCTTACAGAAGTCATCTTCGCAACTGTACTGAACGTCTCCTCATAGTATTCTCCATACTGCTATGAGAATCCTCTAGCGACCAGGCGAGCCTTGAACCTATCAATGCTCCCATCAGCCTTCTTCTTTAACTTATACACCCACTTACAAGTAACCGGAGTAATGTCATCAACCTTGGGCACAAGGTCCCAGGTTTCGTTCTTCTTCAGAGCATCAATCTCTTCCTTCATGGCACCTTCCCACTCCTTCACTCCAGTGGCCTCGTTGAAGTTTGTAGGCTCTCGCTCATCCAGAGGACCAGCAAAGAAGCAGGAGACAAAGCTCACTGCATTTCCATCACAGTACCGAGCCGGTGGCTTAACCACCCTCTTCGATCTCCGAAGATTTGGCTCCTTGCTCACGGCTTCTATTGCTTATTCAGGCTCCACTCCTACCTGGGGCAAGCATTGAGCAGTGCTCCCCCTGCTTCCTGAGCCAGAAGGCTCAGCCTCGGAGTTCGAAGCAACAGGAGCTGCTGGTGAAACAGCAAGCTCCTCTTCCAAGCCTTCAGCAGCCACCACCGGTGCTTCCTCAACCTTGCTCGCAGCATGCCCAGGCTACAGTTTGACCTTGCAGTCCCGCTTGAAGTGCTCTCGCTGATGACACCGGTAGCACTTCAGGTTCTTCTTCTAGTCCTTAGGAGCATTGCTCCTCTCCAGCGGATATGAAGTTGAAGTCTCCTTCTCACCAGCGGCCTGCACCTTCTTCTTCTTCCCTTCCCATCCTTTCTTCTTGCCTGAGAAGAGAGCTTCACTGCCTTCCTGATTCAAATTCACTCCAGCCATCTACCTTGCTAAGCTCTCCTGCGAGGCAAGCAGATTCTCCAGCTCCAGCAAAGACGGCTGAGTAGCCCACCCTTGAACAGATGTAACAAAGGCCACATACTTCTTCCGCAAGTCGCGGATAATGTGCCTTTTCATCTTAGCCTCAGAGATAGGCTCATCAGGATCCAGTACCGACAGCTCAGCACACAAGCTCTTCATCTTTATGAAGTATTTGGAGATGGAAAGGTCTCCCTGAGTTGCCTTGGCCAACTCATTCTCCAGGAACTGAAGCTGAGCAACATTCTTCCTATTGAACAACTCATCAATGGTTGTCCAAATATCAGTAGCCGACTCACACCCAACGATATGATCAAACAGTTCCGGAGACACAGCTCTCTTCAGAATGAACTCCGCCTTAGCATTTGTTCTTCTCCAGAGCCTCACCTGCTCAGCGGTACTGAAAGCAGCAGTCACTTCCTGTCTGTCATCACCACCGACGACTTCCCACAGCTCCTCGCCAAGAAGATAACTCTTCATGCACGACTTCCACTTCTTGAAGTTAGTCGGCATTAAGAGTTCAATGCCCAGACCTCTTGCAAAACTCCCTTCCATTTAAAATACCTGTTGGCACCCTTTCAGAAGCTCCGAGCAACAACACAGGTTGAGCACCACTCAGTCACTGAGTAACAACGCTGGTTGACGTCCGCTCACGCAACTGAACCTCGCTCTGATACCATGTTAAATTTTCTCAACGTGGTCAGCAAGATAGCCCAAACGCCAAATTAATATCTTCGGAACTACCCAGTTCTCACGTTGAACCCGCGGAAAACCAAGGAACAAGGGTTACGCCCAACAAACAATGGAAGCACAAACAGGTCTATTATTCATTTACTTCTTTACACCACGAGGCATATATAGCGAGACATGATTTCGCTAGTATAACAGCTGTAAACAGAAAGCACCAAACAATTCAAGCCGGGCGGACAGAACCGGAGTCCGCCGAGACCGCCAAGGTCGCCGAAGTCGCCCGAACTGAGCTGCAATCCGCCGAATAGCCACAGAGTCCGCCGAAGCCGCGAGGCCGCGCGGACACACCGTTATTCGTCTCCTGCTGAACCTGAACTGAGGAACACCCCTACCTGCCTGAAGCCGGCGGACAGGTTATTGAAGCTGGCAAAGATGAAACAGAACTGACAAGCCGCAGAGCTACCTCCTGCTGAGTCCGCAGAGATCGCACACTTCCAAGCACTTGACCGAAGTCACAGCCAAACTCCTGGCTCCTTGAAGCAAACCGCGTGACCTGCACACAGCAAATGTCAGCACTGAAACAATCCGCGCGGACTGACAAACAGAGACCGCAGCTCCTTGCACAACCCAACTTACTGTTCACTTAAGTTACTTAGGTTTCTGTAGACCTGCCAGGGGGTCCTATTTATAGGCGAGGTGAGGAGTGTGGTCACCGCCCTAGAGATAGAGACACCACCCCAGCCCGCGCGATCGCAGAACACCGTCCGCCGAGTCCGCAAGAACTTGGCCGGTTACCAAGGAAAACCGCCAGGAGCAAGGCAACCATTGACGAACCCTCTCCAGTCCGCCCAAGCTAAGCGGACAAGGCATCAACCCGCAAAGCTCTAACCACTGCAGGACAGCAAACCCCCTTCATTGGCTATCCGCACCAACCCGAGGAAGTCCACAAGACTCACACCTCAATCCGCCACAAGTCCACGACCAAAGGCAGCTAGCAACAGTCCGCCCGGTCACAGCGGACTTGGCGGATACGGCAGACACAATGAACTTGGCACAAAGTGTGACCAGGTCCAAAACCATCAAAGGCCAATGCGAGCATGGCGGATGCAAACCCCCGTCCGCCAAAACACCAAAGCACAGACCGCCAGTAGTCCGCGAGCTCCTCGCACTCCTGCCCCATCGCAGCGGTCATCTCCCAGACTCCAAAACCAGGCCGCCAAACGATCTCCACAGCAAACACCTGCTGTAACACCAGAGCTCGACAAGGCCTCAGCCAAGCTCTAAGCTCAGTCCGCAACAGCCAAAACAGCGGACACATCAGTCTGCGAGCTTCCCGCGGACAAAAGCCAACCTGCCTATCAGCACAAACTTGTACCACGACCACTGAGCAAAGCACCAGTCCGCAAGCCTCTCTATCCGCAGATACCAGGCCGCACAAACCGCAGACTCCATGCAACAACCCGCTTAGAAAACAGCCGGCTTCCACCAGACTTTCCACCAGGCCGCACATCGCAGTCCGCCCAGTCCGTCCAGTCCGCCAATGCTGTCCGCC
The DNA here is from genome assembly GCA_039583875.1 of Platanthera guangdongensis. Lineage (NCBI taxonomy): Eukaryota > Viridiplantae > Streptophyta > Magnoliopsida > Asparagales > Orchidaceae > Platanthera > Platanthera guangdongensis. Next base: position 46,652,696 of record CM077157.1, on the reverse strand, counting down.
CAGGCCGCCCGGCCTGTCCCGTCACCCACTTCCACTTCACAAATTTCAATAAGTTTTTCACACTTGTAGCCCCTTAATGTGAGACGGGCTAGATTTGAAAGTGAATGTTGAAATTTCTCACAAGCTGATCAATTAGTAGTTCTGCTATTAAGCAAACACTTCCAGAGCTATCAAGCAGATCACTTGATAGGGCGAAAAGCGAGAACTAGGAGCAGGAATGTTGAAATCTGTGAAGTGAAAGTGGGTGAATGGAAGGCTTGGGCAACCCATCCGCGCGGACTACGCGGACAGGGTTGGCGGACTGCTAAGTCGGCAGGGATGTTGCAGGTGGTTTGCTCTGTGGCAGCCTGGGCGTTCTGTTCGTGCGGACTACGCGGACAGCAGCAGCGGCCTGTCAGGTCGGCGTATACTCAGCAGGCGGTTGAATCCCAGGAAGTAACCAGGCAGATAGAAACTCTATCCGCGGAGTCCGGCATGAAGCGGACTGATGAATTGGAGCTAGGCAGACCGGTTTGGCAGTTGCCTTGGTCTTGCTCTGGTGCAGCTGCAAGTGGAAGCCGCAGAGACCGCCAGTCAGTGCGGACTGATACTGGAGCTCGCCGGGACAGGCAGACTGGTTCCAGTGTCCGCCAATAAGTGCAGACTGGCCCTTGTGGCCAGTGGACTGGACTTGGTGAGTTCTGAATCAAGTCCAGGATGGCTCAGTCCGGGGAGATCACGTAGTGGAGCGCGGACTGCTTCTCTCAGTCCGCCAAGCTTGGCAGTAGTGTTGTTGCCTTGATTGCTAGTTTGAGGATATGTGGGCTGAAGATTGCGTGCGGGCTGGAGCTAGAGTCCACTGAGTCCAATTGTGCCTTGTGATGAGGCTTTAGGGATGCGGACTGATGAAGTCTGCAGGAGTTGCGGACTGGAGGAGTCTGCAAGAATTGTGGACTGGAGTAGTCTGCAGGAGATGCAGACTCATGTGTCTGCTGTATTAGCAAACCGGAGCTGTGTCCGCTGAGTCCGACAATGCCTTGGTGATTAGGCAATGGACTCGGGGAAGCGGACTAGAGCTGTCCGTAGCGGACTGAAGCGGTGTGTCCGCTGAGTCCAGCTTGGTACTTTTGTGGCAGCCGTGGGCTCGGGATTCGCGGACTGATGTGGCGTGTCCGCTGAGTCCGGCAGAAGCCTTGGTATTGGGGCTGTGGACTCAAGGTATACGGGCTGGTGCCTTGTCCGCGGATTGGCGGACAAATGCTGCTACAGAGTCCAGCTGTGGTGGTCTTGGCTTGGCCTCTAGCGGCAAGGCGAACTGGCATTGTGGCCAGCCTTGGAGAAGCTTGGGCGAACTGGCTATCTGCACAGGAGCGGCGAACTGGTGTGTGTGTCCGCGGGCTGGCGGACATACATGTTCTTGCTGCAGGATGGGGCGGTTATCTTATCAGCTAGGACGGTGACCATACTCATCATCGTGCCTATAAATAGGACCCATGTCACATCAGGAAACAACCTGAAGAGAGAACCGAAGTAAGTGAATAGTAATTTGAGCTCGCGTCAGTTGCAGCGGACTGGACAATAGTGTCCGCGCGGTTTGATAGAGTTGACCGGGTTGTGCTGTGCAGGTTATGCAGATAGCGCTGGAAAGCCAAGACTTGGCTCTGATTGCGGTCAGGGACAGTGCAGACTCTGTGGTGAAGCAACATGCGGTAAACAGCAGGCCGCAGACAGTGACTAGGCGGTCTTCTCTTTGGCAACTTGGCTCGGGGTTCAAGAAGTTGCCTGTCTCAGGCGGACTGTTCTATTCGATATCGCAGCGTGTGCGGTCTGGCGGCTAGGCGACCTCGTGATCAGGCGGCTTGCAGATCGGCGGTGAAGATCTAAGCATTGGAATAAGGGGTAGTACGCTCGGCTTGGTTGCGGCATTGCGACCTGGCAGATTGAGCGGACTCCACAGCAGTAGACCGCGCGGCTTGGTGTTTGAGACCGCGCGACTTGTATAGTTTTTGTCTTTGTATCTGTCTCTGCTCTCCCGGTGTTGGTTTTGGCGAATCATGTCTCGCCATGTATGTCTCGCCTTGTAAAGAAGTTTGCTGTTGATCAATAAAGATATTTGCTTGCTGCATGTGTTGATGGTTGTTACTACTTTGTTGAGATAACCCCTGTTTTCTCCAAGATCCGGGAAAACGTTCAACATTATAAGTGGAGGTGTCCTCCTCCGGTTTGTTGAGTTTCAACATGATTTCCGAGGAGGCCTCTGCGGGTTTGTTGTTTTTTAACATGGTATCAGAGGGAGGTTGGAGTAGTCATGCAGTGATCAATGGAAGTAGTTGCTCTTGTGAAGAGGAAACCAGTGGTAGAACCATGGCAGCGGAAGATTCAAGTTGTCTTGGAATTGATTTTCTTATAGAGACGAACTTTTAAAGGTGGAAGTCTTGTATGAAGAGCTTTCTTCTTGGAGAGGACCTTTGGGAGGTTGTATGCGGAGAAGGAAGACAAGAGGCTACTGCTGGCAATGCTGAAGAGATGAGAGCTTGGAAAAAGACAAATGCGAGAGCGGAGTCTATTTTCAGGCAGGTGATCTCATCAGAGCTCTTGGACCACATCAGTGGATTTCGGTCAGCTGCGGAGGTTTGCACTTCCCTTGATGGGTTGTTCAGGAAGAATATGAAGGTTGCTGTGAAAGATGGTCCTTCTACTTCATATCAGCAAGAGAGGAGTGGTTCTCCTAGGCATGATGCGAAGAGAAAGGAGGGACCAAGGTGCTATAAATGCAAGCAGCATGATCATCTCAGGAAGGAGTGCAAGGTTGTCTTGCTCTATGCGAACGTTGCTCAAGTAGGTAGTAAGGAGAAGAATGCGAGTTCTGGTGCTGATCGGATGAAGGCCAGTGATAGTGCAGCTATCTGGCATGAAAGACTGGGGCATATAGGGATGGACAAACTGAAAGCAATGACGGAAATAAGACTCGTAAGAGGCTTGTCTAGATTGTCATCCTATGATGATGGTCAGGGGTGTGCGGGATGTCAGCAAAGTAAAGTTTATCGCTTCATGGTCGATAAGGCACAATCCAGATGTAAAGCACCTTTGGAGGTTGTCCATTGTGCTCTGGTTGGACCGACCGTCACCGCCAGTCTTGGAGGTAGCAAGTTCATGCTGATATTGGTTGATGACTATTCAAGGTATACTTGGGTATACTTCATGAAGGAGAAGTCCAACATGATGCGCTTGCTTGTGGAGTTCAAGAAGCTTGTGGAAGGCCAGTTGGGTCTATGGATCAAGAAGTTGAGGACAAGCATCGGTGGTGAGTTTGGCTCAACTGAGTTCTCAACTTTTTGCAGGAAGCAAGGGATCCGAAAGGAGCTTTCTTGTGGACATACTTCACAACAAGGTAGTGTTGCAGCTCGGATGATCCGTTGGTTAACGGAGACCTGCAAGTGTTGGCTTTAGAGTAAAGGCGTTCCGAAGGCTCTTTGGGCGGAAGGGATGGCCTGTGCTGCTCATGTCATCAACTGGATGCCTCTTAGTCCGATCATAGTGAAGACTCCTTATGAGCTGATGTTCGGAGTAAAGCGCAGTGTGAAACACCTAAGGGTGTTTGGATCTACCTGCTACATACACTCTCTAGGAGCTCTCAAGAAAAGCTAGCCTTTGTTGGGTATGATGAGCAGAGGAGAAGATGGAGATGTATGGATCCTGCGATGAAGAGACTCATCGTGTCAAGAGACGTTGTCTTCGATGAGTTGACACCGTATTGGGGTAGCTCTCATGTGGACCTAGAGATGAGCAGGTCAGATGATGGGCTGAAGGAGGCTGCTGCTAAGGTTTATGTGGAGCTGCCTGAGTCACCAGGTGCTCCAGGTTTTTCTAGCTCCGGGGCAAAGGCATCAGGGTCAGGAAGTAGGGGGAGCGATGCTCCAGATACTTCTGACTCAAAGGCAGTGGTTTCTGGTTCAGGAAGTAGGGGGAGCGATGCTCCAGGCAGTTCCTGTTCAATAGGGGAGTCTTCTGGTTTAGGTAGCAGGGGGAGCGTTGCTCCAGGTGTTCCTGGTTCCAGTGAGGAGGCATCTTGTTCAGGGAGCAAGGGGAGCATGGTTCCGGGTTTGCCCGGGAATAGAGCTGGTTCAGGAGCAGCGGAGGGTGTTAGCCATGATCAGGTTCTTCGGAGATCGAAGAGGATCAGTAAGCCACCAGCTCGATATAGTGAAGGGAACACGACAGGCTTTATTTCGTGTTTCTTTGTTAGCCCTCAGGGCAAGCATGGTTCTTCTAGCTGTGATGAGCCCATTAGAATCAAGGAGGTGGTTGACACCAAGGATGAAGAGGTGACTTCTCTCAGAGGTAACGAGGCTTGGGCTTTTGTGCCTAAGGTAGTTGGTGATACTCCTGTGATGCATGAGTGGAGGTTGAAGCTGAAGAAGGCAGAGGGAAGCATGACTGCTTTTGGGAGATGCTGGAGGGCTCCCTCATGGTCCATGATATGCGGGGCGAGGACTATTTCTTGGACATCTCTTTGTAGATGCTATCGGAGGGACCAGGTGCAAGGTTATAGGAGCTGCTGGAGTTGTTCACCACTTCTCACTTCAAGGGGGAGTGTTGAAATCTATGAAGTGAAAGTGGGTGAATGGAAGGCTTGGGCAACCCATCCGCGCGGACTACGCAGACAGGGTTGGCGGACTACTAAGTCGGCAGGGATGTTGCAGGTGGTTTGCTCTGTGGCGGCCTGGGCGGTCTGTTCGTGCGGACTACGCGGACAACAACAACGGTCTGTCAGGCCGGCGTATACTCAGCAGGCGGTTGAATCCTAGGAAGTAACCGGGCGGATAGAACCTCTATCTGCGGAGTTCGGCATGAAGCAGACTGATGAACTGGAGCTCGGCAGACCGGTTTGGCAGTTGCCTTGGTCTTGCTCTGGTGCAGCAGCAAGTGGAAACCACGGAGACCGCCAGTCAGTACGAACTGATACTGGAGCTCGCCGAGATAGGCGGACTGGTTCCAGTGTCTGCCAGTAAGTGCGGACTGGCCCTTGTGGATAGTGGACTGGACTTGGTGAGTTCTAAACCAAGTCCAGGATGGCTCAGTCTGGGGAGATCGCACAGTAGAGCGCGGACTGCTTCTCTCAGTCAACCAAGCTTGGCAGTAGTGCTGTTGCCTTGATTGCTAGCTTGAGGATATACGAGCTGAAGATTACGTGCGGGCTGGAGCTAGAGTCTGCTGAGTCCAATTGTGCCTTATGATGAGGCATTAGGGATGCAGACTGATGAAGTCTGCAGGAGTTGCAGATTGGAGGAGTCTGTAGAAATTGTGGACTAGAGTAGTCTGTAGGAGATACAGACTCACGTGTCTGCTGTGTTAGCAGACCGGAGCTGTGTCCGCTGAGTCCGGCAATGCCTTGGTGATTAGGCAATGGACTCGGTGAAGCAGACTAGAACTATCCGGAGCGGACTGAAGCGGTGTGTATGCTGAGTCCAGCTTGGTGTTTTTGTGGCAGCCGTGGGCTCGGGATTCACGGACTGATGTGGCGTGTTCCCTGAGTCCAGCAGAAGCCTTAGTATTGGGGATGTGGACTCAAGGTATACGTGCTGGTGCCTTGTCCGCGGATTGGCGGACAAATGCTACTGCGGAGTCCAGCTGTGGTGGTCTTATCTTGGCCTCTAGCGGCAAGGCGAACTGGCTTTGTGGCCAGCCTTGGAGAAGCTGGGGCAGACTGGCTATCTGAACAGGAGCGGTGAACTAGTGTGTGTGTCCGCGGGCTGGCGGACACACATGTTCTTGCTGCAGGATGTGGCGGTTATCCTATCAGCTAGGGCGGTGACCATACTCATCATCGTGCCTATAAATAGGACCCATGTCACATCAGGAAACAACCTGAAGAGAGAACCTAAGTAAGTGAACAATAATTTGAGCTTGCGTCAGTTGCAGCGGACTGGACTATAGTGTCTGCACGGTTTGATAGATTTGACCGGGTTGTGCTGTGCAGGTTGTGTGGATAGCGCTGGAAAGCTAGGACTTGGCTCTGATTGCGGTCAGGGACAGTGCAGACTCTTTGGTGAAGCAACAGGCGATAAACAACAGGTCGAGGACAGCGACTAGGCGGTCTTCTCTTTGGCAACTTGGTTCGGGGTTCAAGAAGTCGCCTGTCTCAGGCGTGAAAGATATTGTACCTAATCACCTAGAGGGGGTAGCAGGTGGTAGCAGGTGGTAGCTCCCCCTGTCTTTCAGCAACATCTTGAGGAGCTGGAGACTTCACAGCATTTCCTTCTTCATTCTCATCAGGTGTGAAGACAACTTGCTCTTCACTACCAGAGCTGCTAGTGGAAACCTGAGCCACTGTGGCTGTTTTCTTCTTCTTCTTGTGTAGAGTTACTTTCTCAGGAGTTATCTTCTCAGGGGTTGGCATCTCTTTAGACAAAACCCTGTCCCATCTGGAGAAGATCCTCATGTCCATTTTCCTCATGTGGTTGATTTTTGTTCCAGCAGCTTGACTCATTACCTCTTGAATACTACCAGCTAGGTATAAACTTATGATCCTACCCAAGTTGGGTTTCTTCAGACTTTCCTTTATCTTCTCAAAGATCACTACAGACCAGTCAGTTTTCACTGTGAAGATTATCCTTGTCATAAGGTTGAACATATGGGCTGAGACCCTATCATGCCCTCCAGGCTTACTCAATATCACTTTGCCAACAATTTCTGACAGGAATTTTCCCTGGCGGTTCATTCCTTTTCTATTGAAAACTGAGCCAATTTTCATCTTTGAATCCAGACCACACCATGTCAATGCTTCTCTGGTCTTAGAAGCAGTTACTTCATCATCTTCTTTTGTCCTTGGTAGAGTTAGGACTTTTCTCAAACTTTTTGGTGAGACCTTAACCTTTTCACCATGGACCCTGGACTTGATCTTGAATCCAGTGTCGTCTAGGGTTGCTCCATTTAGGAATTCTAGTACTTCTTTCTTCCAGATCTTAGTTGGTTCAGAAACAAGAAATTCTAACCCTGAGTCTGCAACTAGGGTTACCACAGTCTTGATCTCTGGGTCTGCTTCATCAAACGCATTCCGCACCAGTTCATAGCCTTCGTTCACGTTCTCCTCGAGCTTTGGTGCCATTAGGGTTTGAAGAATTTGACTGGAGAGAAGAGAGGTGTCGACACACAAGTTTAGTCTCGAAACTTTGTGAGCGTGTCGACAGACAAAGGCAAAATCCTATTTATACCTTTTTAAGTTTGAAGATGAAAAGGCGGGTTAACTAACTTAAATTGTGTAGACACCGTGGATAAGTGTCGACACAGACTTATAATGTCTCGGCACCTATGTGTCGACACAAGTTTAGTCAACATATATATGTGTCGACACTTGATTATGTGTCGGCACCACTCAACTCGACATTAAGTCGAGACTTTACTTAGATAATACTGAGTAAACACTAAGTGTTGACACCACCTTGGATGTGTCGACACCTACTTATCATGTGTCGACACTAATTTTCTGAAGTGTCGACACCTACATCCTAGATGTGTCGACACCTTTTCCCAGAAGTGTCGACACCAATTTTCTGTCTCGACACAGACAACTCTGTGTGTCGACACTATTTTACTTAGCCATTTTTATAAACTTATTCTAAGTTTATCATACCTAGTTCAATTTTAAACCTATTGAACTTAGATTCTTCTAAGGGCTTAGTATACATATCAGCTAGTTGATTATCTGTTCTAACATATTCCAGTAAAATATCTTCTCTTTCTACATGCTCTCTAAGAAAATGATATTTTATTTCAATATGTTTAGTTCTACTATGGGAAACATGATTGTTTGCAATTGATATAGCACTAGTAGAATCACAAAATAGTGGAGTTCTACTTACCTGAATTCCATAGTCCTCAAGCTGATGTTGTATCCATAGAAGTTGAGCACAGCAACTTCCTGCAGCCACATATTCTGACTCTGCAGTGGAGATAGCCACACTTGTTTGCTTCTTGCTACTCCATGAAATCAGTCTTCCACCTAGGAATTGGCAGGTTCCAGTTGTGCTTTTTCTGTCTTCTTTGCATCCTGCAAAGTCTGCATCTGAAAATACCTGTTAGTTCAAATCCCCATTCTTAGGGTACTAGAGGCCTAGATAAGGAGTGCCCTTTAGATATCTCAGTATCCTTTTGACTACTGTCAAATGAGACTCTTTAGGGCATGCTTGGTACCTAGCACAGACACATGTAGCATACATGATATCTGGTCTACTTGCAGTTAAATAGAGTAGGGATCCAACTATCCCTCTATACAAAGTTTCATCTACAGGTTTCCCTGCATCATCTTTGCTAAGAGACATACTTGACCCCATAGGAGTCTTCATGGTACTGGATGAATCTATACCATACTTCCTTATGAGTTCTAGGGTGAACTTAGACTGACATATGGATAAACCATTCTTAGTCTGTCTAACTTGGAGACCCAAGAAGAACTTAAGTTCCCCCATACTACTCATCTCAAATTGTCCTTGCATTAGTTTTGCAAACTTTTTTCAAAGACTACTTTCAGTAGACCCAAATATTATGTCATCTACATATATTTGGACTAGTATTACTTTGCCTCTGGATTCCCTAAGGAATAGAGTCTTGTCTATTTTCCCCTTGTGAACTTATTCTCAATGAGGAAACTAGACAGGGTTTCATACCAAGCCCTAGGGGCTTGCTTTAACCCATACAATGTTTTTCTAAGTCTATAGACATGATTAGGTTGAGTTGAATCAACAAAACCTGATGGCTGTTACACATAGACTTCCTCTTTTAGATTACCATTCAGAAAGGCTGACTTTACATCCATTTGGTAAACTTTAAATCCTTGAAAGGTTGCATAGGCCAGGAACATCCTTATGGCTTCCATTCTGGCTACTGGAGCAAAGGTTTGATCAAAGTCAATACCTTCTTCCTGCCTATATCCTTTGGCAACCAATCTTGCTTTGTTCTTAATGATGACTCCATGTTCATCCATCTTGTTCCTAAAGATCCACTTGGTTCTAATTATGTTGTGGTCTTTTGATTTAGGAACAAGCTCCCAGACCTTGCACCTCTTGAACTGATTCAACTCTTCTTGCATTGCTTCAATCCAATGTGGGTCTAGGATGGCTTCTTCAAACTTCTTTGGCTCAACTTGGGATAGAAAACTGGAGTAGGTGTGCTGCATTCAGATTTCTGCTCCTTGTTTGTACCCTTGTCTTGGATCACAATGATTTGTTCTACTGGATGATCTCTAAGATGCCTATTGGCTGGAGGCATCCTGACTTCAGGTTGAACTTCTTCAGTTTCTTCATTTTGCTGTACTCCTTGAACTTATCCTTCATTAGGTACATGTAGTACTCCCCCTGGACAGCAGCCACTATCTTCTACTAGCTGTCTTGCAGTAGGTTCTTCTTCTATAGTGATCTTGTCCATTTTCTTAGTAATACCTGTGGGGCTGCAAATACTACTAGACAACTCATTGTTAATAAGTATAGTTTCATCAAAGACTACATGTACTGACTCTTCTACAACTTAAGTAGACAAGTTGTAGACTCTATAAGCCTTACTATTGTTGCTGTACCCAACAAAGATCCCCTCTTGGGACTTTGCAGCAAACTTAGTCAAGTAAGACTTTCCATTGTTAAGTATAAAACACTTACAACCAAAGATCCTAAAATAGGATAGGTTTGGTTTTCTACCTTTCACAACCTCATAGGGGGTCTTGTTGTGGCTTTTAGTAATGGTAGCCCTATTAATAACATGACATGCAGTATTAACTGCTTCAGCCCAGAAGTATTCTGGTAGTGATGTATCACTTAATAGGGTCCTACCAGCCTCAATCAAGGTTCTATTCTTCCTCTCAGCAATGCCATTTTGCTGAGGTGTTCTTGGTGAAGAAAACTCTTGAAATATCCCAAAGTCTTCACATAGTTTTGCCATACTATCAGACTGAAATTCAGTACCATGGTCACTTCTTATCTTGACCACTGTATTGTCTAGTTCATTCTGAATCTGTTTGACAAAGCTATAGAAGACACTAGGTGTTTTAGATTTCTATCTAAGAAAGAACACCCAGGAAAACCTTGAGTAGTCATCTACAATACAAAGGTATAGACCTTCCTACCTAGGCTGTGAATTGGCATAGGACCAAAGAGATCCATATGCAGGAGGTTAAAAACCTCACATCATCTTTGTTTTCAATGCTACTAAGGTGGATCTTGTCTGCTTGTCCTTTGACAAGCTGAGCATATTCCATCTTTAATACACTTAACTTGAGGACCATTCCTCACTAACTCTTTGCTAAAGAGTTTGCCAATTGTCTTGTAATTTAGATGGGCTAGCTCTTGTGCCATTTGACACAATGAGAGACTTTCTCATCAGCTACAAGACACACTGAGAACCATGTTCTCAACCATAATGTCTAGGCAATAAACATTCCTCTTTCTATAACCTGTCAAATGATCTCTTGATCATTTGACCTCTTGATATGATAACATCCTTAACAAATGAGATGTCATATCCTACATCACTTAATTGACTTATACTAATTAGGTTGTGTTTCAAACCTTAACATAAGCCACTTGAGTAATGGTAACTAAGTTACTAGAAATGTTACCAAACCCTTTGATGATTCCTTTTTCAGAACCACCAAAGGTGACTTTTGGACCATCCTTGATAGGTGTGTAGTCCTTTAGTAATCCCCTAGTTCTAGTCATGTGTCTGGAACATCCACTATCCAAGTACCATATAGGGGCATGACCACTTGGATTCACCTGCAAAACAGATTAGTGAACCTTAGAACCCAAAGAATTCTTGAGTCCTTGGTACTGGTTAGTTTGCTTCCTAACAAAGCTACCTGGAGGTTTTCCAACAGGCAGTTTGCTACTCACTTTGGCACTAGCATTATGCCAACAGTCCATGGCAAAGTGGCCTACCTTGCCACAGCACCAACACTCAAACTTATTGTACCTTTGCTTAGGTACAATCTTAGCTGTTTTATCTACAGCTGACTTGTTGAGAGTTGGGGTTTTCCCTTGGACTTGGACTTGACAGTCCTAGCTGGTTTAGAAAACCCCAGTACAGCTTTACCTTTTTGATGAACAAATTCATCAATTAAGGGTAGAACAGACTTTGGTTTTGAAAACCTAGCAACCAAATCTCTCTCCTTCTGAAGACTAATCTCCAGACTCTTGATTTGATCATTCTTAAATGATATAGTCCCCATCTGAATCACAGTTATGTGCTTCAGTCTGGCTATCTCATTAAGTTTTTGATCAAACAACTTCTCATAATCAGTTGCAGCCACTTTGAGACTTGCAATCTCCTTAGCTTGACTCTTGGCCAAGGATTTGCATTTTTTAAATGCTTGCAACAAAACTTTATATTCATCTATCAATTGATGAATATCCTCTTCAGACTCAGATGCACTCTCATCACTTGATGATGATGAATCTGATTCTGAACTAGCACAAGAAATTGAACTGAAAGAACAACTTTGTACCTTACTAGGTCCTGGATGCTCCAGGATTTTGTCACTTTCTGTCAATGTCATCAGTCTTTGGCACTGACTGTCTTCTTGATCATATATGGAGTTCATGATCTGGATGAACTCTTCGCCTTCCTCAGCAAACAGTCCTATATATGCTTCAGCATCTGACTCAGTTTCTGATGAAGAAATATCTGACAGGCTCTTATCCTTTTTGGCAACAAAAGACTTTTCCTTCTTGCCTTTGAAATGAGTCTTTTTCTTATCATTAGACTCCTTCCTTTTCTCAGGACAATCTGCAATCACATGTCCTTGTCTATTACATCAACAACATACTATTTTTGAAAGAGTTGCTTTACTAGACTTGGTCTTTCTCCTGTCTTTCTTTGAAGACTTTTTATTCTGATAATAGTCTTCTTTACCCTGTGAAGTAGATGGCTTTGTCCTCCACTATTTCTTCTTTAAGAACTTCTGAAAGTGTCTTGTGAAGGCAGCAAAGTCCTCATCACTTTCACTGCTTTCAGATTTTCTGCTTGCTGACTCATCTGACTCAGTTTCAGCTACTTTTGGTGGTGGAGATGGTGACTTACTTCTATATTTTTTGGGGGCTTCTGTCTTAAATGCCACTGTCCTTTCTTTATGTTCACTTCTTGTAGATTTCTCCTCTTCTTTCCTCACTGTCAATTGCATTTCATAGGACAGCAGTTTGCCAAACTGTGTTGGTGGAGGAATTTCTGCTAACTTTGCCATTTCCCTAATGACACAGATCTTGGTGTCCCAATCTTTTGTTAGGGACCTTAGAAACTTATCATTGAGTTCATAATTATTGAACTCTCTGCCATAGGACATGAGCTCATTCACAATCCTGTAGAACTTCTTATAGCATTCAGTTATGCTATCATCCCTACCTTGCCTGAAGCTTTCATATTCTTGGTTTAATAAGGATTTTCTGTCTTTCCTCACTTCTTCAGAACCCTTCATGTACACAATAAGAGTATCCCACATTTCCTTAGATGTCTTGCAGTGTATCAAATTTTGAAAAGTAGCATCATCTATAACACTCACTATGATATTCTGAGCCCTCTTGTCCATTGTGGCTAGAACTATCTCATCCTTTGTCATTTCAGAGAAATCTTTAGGTGTCCTTTGAGTAGCATCTAAGGCTGAAACCTTCATGGGCACATATGGCCCTTCTTTCACTGTGATATAAATCCTAGGGTCTGAGGCTTCCATAAACAGTCTCACCCTTTCCTTCCAAATGCCAAAGATTTCTTTTCTGCAAATGAGTAACTTCATAGATCCCAATTCCTTATGATTCTCAGTGGAACCCATGGTTCTTGATTTTCTTGATTCTATAATTTTACTTAGACTGAATCTGCCAACATGATCTACTCAGACAGTTATGTCCCTTTTTGAGTAACCTCCCTCTAATACCACTTGAAAGATATTGTACCTAATCACCTAGAGGGGGGGGGGGGTGGTGAATAGGTGACTTAAATCTTTTTAACGTTTTGGGTAGAATTCAAATTAATTCTCAGAGTTATAACTATTTTTACCAAGCAAACAAACAACAATCACAGCAAACCACATACACACAGTGAACACACAGGTTTATAGTGGTTCCCCAATGTTTGGGTACATCCACTTTCCCCCTTCGCCTATCTAGTAGTGTACTAGATTCGGCCAAACTCCTCCACTATCTCAGATCCTCAGATCTTACACTCAGAACCCCAAAACAGGTTCCTATAATTCAGACCCAAGGCCCTACAACTCAGCTTCTTCTCAAAAGCCTACACTCAGCCACCAAGGCCTACACTCAGCCACCAAGGCCTACACTCAGAGATTCAAATCTCCTACACTCAGGCACTCAAGCCATACACTCAGCCTTTATAATTACAGGCTTACAAACTCAGATCCCAAGGGATCCTATAATATAATATGAATGCAAAATGTAACCCAAACAACTCAGAGACAAGAGAGAAGAGTTATGAGTTTCTTGATGAGGTCTTGGAAGAACTCAGCTGAAATCAATCTGACTTGGCTTTCTTCAAAGCTTCTTGAATGTAGAACACAATAAGATTGATTCCCCTCTGCAGTTGATCCTTGATCTCTGCTACTTAAGATTCAGACCAAATCTGAACCCTTCTTCTCAGCCTGGTTCCAACGGCTGACTTCTTGGATGAAGCTCTCTCTCTCCAACTTCTTAGATCTTCACTTGATATCTAGATCTTCTTTGTATATTGATCACTTCAAGTGTTGTTCCATCTCTTCTGTAGACAGTATATGCCTATTTATAGGCCTTCTTCATGGTAACCGGCTGGTCCGGTTCATAACTGATTTCTGACAACTCTGACAGGTGCAGTAGACTGGCTGGAATGGCAGCTGTCAAGTCATCCAGTCAGTTCTTGAAAATTCTGTAACTGTCTGAAAGTGTCGAGACTATCTGTCTTTAAGTGTCGACACTTATAGACTAAGTGTCGACACAAGTTGTCTAAGTGTCGACACTAGCTTTCAAGGTGTCGACACAACTCCTTGTGTTGTAGATTTTATATCTCGACACTGTTTCTTCTTCATGTCTTGACACTGATAATGTGTGTCGACACAAGTCCTTGTACTTCAGTATTTTGCTGAATTCTTGTAAGTGTCGACACATCTCCTTGTGTCGACATATCTTCATGTGTTGAACTTGTTTTAGTGTCGACACATCTTCTTGGTGGCGACACTTCTTCAGTGTTGATACTTGCTGAGTGTCGACACAGCTCCTTTTATCGACACATTCTTCTTCTGTTGAGACTTCAGCTGAGTGTCGACACATCCCCTTAGTGTCGACACTTGTACTTAGAATATTTTGTTGAACTTTGCTGAGTGTTGACACAGCTCCTTGTGTCGACACTTTCTTCAAGTGTTGAGTCTTCAGCTGAGTGTCGACACATTCTTTCTTGTGTCGAGACTCTGGCTGAGTGTCGACACTTCCCCTTAGTGTCGATACTTGTACTTAGAATTTTGCTGATCTTTGCTAAGTGTCGACACAGCTCCTTGTGTCGACACTTTCTTCAAGTGTTGACTCTTCTGCTGTGTGTCGACACATTGCTTTGGGTGTTGACACTTATACTTAGACTCTGCTGACTTTTGCTGAGTGTCGACACAGCCTCCAAGCGTCGACACTTTCTGATGTAGACACAGTTTCACTGAGTGTCGACACAACTGCTAAGTGTCGACACTGCTTCACTGGACTTTTCTTCATTGAGTGTCGACACAGCTCCTTGTGTCGACACTTTCTGCCTAGTGTCGACACAATCACTCCAAGTGTCGACACTGCTTGTCTGGGTGTCGACACAAGTCTTCTTAAGTGTCGACACTTTGCCTCTGAGTGTCGACACATGGACTTAGAAACTTTTTCATCTTTCCTGCAAATACTTAACCTGCACAAGTAAACTCAAAAATACATCAAATACATTTTGATGTATATCATTGAGTTGGGCGAGGCTTCTTCAAATCAGCTACATTAGAACCAATGTACCCAACAAGACGGACTGTTCTATTCGGCATCGTAGCGTGTGCAGTCTGGCGGCTAGGCGACCTCATGGTTAGGCGGCTTGCAGATCGGCGGTGAAGAGCTAAGCATTGGAATAAGGGGTAGTCCGCTCGGCTTGGTTGCGGCTTTGCGATCTAGCGGATTGAGCGGACTCCACAGCAGTAGACCGTGCGGCTTGGTGTTTAAGACCGCGCGACTTGTATAGTTTTTATCTTTATATCTGTCTCTACTCTCCCAGTGTTGGTTTTGGCAAATCATGTCTCTCCATGTATGTCTCGCCTTGTAAAGAAGTTTGCTGTTGATGAATAAAGATATTTGCTTGCTGCATGTGTTGCTGGTTGTTACTGCTTTGTTGAGATAATCCCCGCTTTCTCCAAGATCCGGGAAACGAAAAA